>OMLF01014321.1:0-10991 GCA_900302615.1 Holocentrus rufus
TGAGCCCACAAAGAAACTGACCCTGAATGTCTGGTGAAAAAAGCCACATAAATACAACCCACACTTTATTTATTTATTTATTTATGCATTTACTTATTTATTTAGGATGTAAACATATGTAGTGTTTTTACCCCAACCGCCACCGCCTTTTTACATGGAATACTGTGGAAATTGACCACTTTATGGTGGCACCATCGGCTGCACCTTAAAAAGCATTGGACCCAGCACTTTTCAGAGTTGAAAACAACTTAATTTTTAAAAAAAAACAGTACTCTGACAACAACCACTTTTTCACCTACTGACCAATCACTGTCAAGAATGTCACCGTCAGTGTAAACAAGCAAGATGGAGATGGAGCAGAAAATCCAGTTCAGTGTAATACATCAAATAAATCATTCTCAAATATATTTCATATTTTCGTTACAATGATATATTGTGTATTTTGATGTATTTTATCTTTTCCTGGAATGAGATTTCCATGAGTTGTGATGCTGTCTTCAGCCTCCCTAGAACTCATAAATTATATTCATGACCTCATGCTGTGCTGAAGCTTGTTGCATGCTCTTGGTGTTTTCGATCTCTCGGCCCCCAATGTGAAACCCACTCCACTGACAATCTGACACCTTAAACTGCTCTTAAAATCAGTGACAACCTTAAAATGATAGTTCACCTATTTTGAAAAACTTGACATTGTTTCACTTACCCCTAGCTGTTATGTAGGGGAGTGGAAGTGCCATCTTCCTCTCATTGTTACCACGTAACCAAGTGTTCCACTAGCTGGATGCTCAAGATGCTAACCATTAGCCACCTGCCATTGAGCTGTACTTTCCCCCGGCTAACGTCCCTAAAAATAACTGCCTTAATCCACTCCATTTGATAAATAGACAAAGTTTGGGTTTAATGATGTGTGTCAGAATTTCTGTAATCTGAAATGGCATAAAAAAGTTGATATAAAAAAATAACAATAATCAATGGTAGAACTATTTTCTTGTGTGGCAGCTTTCTGTGCTCGGTTATTTTTAAGAATGTTAGCTGGGGGGGAAGTAGCATGTTAGCTAGCACATACAGCACAGAGAGCTGCCACACAAGGAAATAGCTCTTCTACTGATTTTTGCTTATTTTTTTAGTAACATGAACTTTTCTTATGCCATTTTGATCACAGAATTTCTGACACACATCATCAAATGGAGTAGATTAAGGCTGTTATTTGTGAGAATTCCGGAGCATCCAGCTAGTTTCAGATACTTGGTAACAATGAGAGGAAGACGGCATCTCCACTATCCTACATAACAGCTAGGAGGTAAGTGAAAAAATATCAAGTTTTTCAAAATGGGTGAAATATCCCTTTAAGCAAAAAAGGGAAAATCTAAAGAAGCTTTCAGAGTCAAGATGCACACCCAGCTAGCCCGGGTGTTTCATGTTTTTGCTAATAAAGTCTTGTTCTGGAACAATTATGTGTGCAGATATTTTGTCTATCAAGAAACAAATCCATGAGCTCTCTCCCTTAAACTTGTACATTTAAAGTACTAAAATGCTGATCTATAATAAAATGGCAGAGGGTTATATTTCTCTTGCCTGTCTTCTCCTCCTCTCTCTCTTGCCACATGTGGAGAAATTTAGACCAGAAAAGTCACATAAGTTTTTGCTGCAAAGCCTTGCTGAAATCCATCTGGACACATATCCCTTCAAATGGCACCTCTCTATCATCCCACCCCTCTCATCCCATTTCTTTCTCATTCTCTCTCTGCCTCTCCACCCTGTCTCTCTCACCCTCTCTCAGCAGGGCGACAAATCAGTCGGCCGGGCCCTGCAGCACAAACCCTGTCAGACCACATCAGCTCTACCTCCATCATCTTGCTATAACATCCCTGCGATTCTCCCTCTCAACTAGCTATTAGGCCTAAATCCTCCATTCCCCTGTCTGTCTCTCTCTGTCTCTGTCTCTCTCTCTTTGCTCCAGCCATAATGTCCCCCTGGCTTCTCTCCTTCTTGCGGCTGAATCCCTCCATTTCTCTCGCTCCTGCTCTCTGCACTCCATTTCCAAATAGATACTGCATCCATCCTTTAAACCCAATTACATTCTCTCTCTCTCCCTCTCTCTAATAGACTAGCGCATCCTTTCAGCTCATAATCTGCCAATTACATGATCTCTCCCCCCCCCTTCTCTCTCTCCTCTCTGTCTCTCTCTTTTTAACCCGACCAATCTACTTATTCTTCATTTAATCTCTCAAATAGAAGCATCCCTCTGTTTTCTTGCTGCTGTCTGTAGAGGAGTTCCTTATATGTGGATGAGCAGACACAGACAGATGCAGAAAAATGTTCTAGACCCAGACACACACACATACAGACACACACACACACACATGCTGGCTTGGTGCCTGCCTCCTCTCTCCTCTCCTCCTCTCACACGTTCCTGAGAGAGACAGGCGCTGGCCATGAATAGACGGGCTGAACAAACCGCGATGCTCTCCTCCCTAATCTTCTGAAAGGAGGGTGAAGAAAGGGGCAGCCTTCTCTCACACTCTCCCTCTCTCTCTCTCTCTCTCTCTCTCCATCTAATTCATTCATTCGTTCGTTTGTTCTCTTATCCATGTCCATCCATCCCTCAGTCAGGAGGAGCGGACAAAGCCATTAATGGCATTCCCCTCCACGTTCACTTCCCCTCCTCCTCCTTTTCTCTCCCTCCCTCATTCATCTGTTCTTTCTCTTGCCTCCCATTTACCGCTGGCAATTACATCGACACGCACTTGTCCTCCTCCTCCACTTCCCCTTCTCCTTTTTTTCTCTCTCATCCACTTCCCCTCCTTCTCTCCTCCTCTCTTTTACCCTTTCATTTCACATTATGAAAAAAAGCCATAACATCAACATATTATTTCCCTCTCCTATGGTCTTTCTTATCTAAAGCACTTGTGCACCACTTCCTTATCCCTTCATTTCTTTTCAATCATCCACTTCTCTTCTCCTTTACCGTGCCATATTAACACATCATTTCTCTTCTCAGAAATTTACATATAACCTAGCAACATGCACTTTTACCTTTGCCATCCATTTTTTTCTCCGAAGCCTCATTTCTGTCAACTGGCGATATGATTTTGCTTTCTCAGCTTTTTCCCTCTATCAGCAGTAAATTTCTCCTCTTCTCAGTTGTCTCCCTTTTTCCCCTTTTTGTCCTCTATCAGACAGTCAGTTCCTTCAACGTGGACCTTACTTCTTTCCATTTTTCTCATTCCTCCTTCAATTCTCTCTCTATTTTCCTGTGTATTGTCTCTGTTTTCCTGTGTAAATCTGTATTCTCGTATAACATCCACCTGCCAAGGGAATACAGATGGAAATTAGCCTATGGCTATAATCTGGCATATTTACATGTGACTGGCCATTAATATGCTCAAATAAATTGAAATTGAAATTGAATTCAGAAGGACGTATTTTTGTCTTAGGCAAAATCATATCAGCTATTTATTCTTGGGTAGCTGAATGTATCATATTTGTGGGGTGTTTTTTCTAACTCATTTGCTTTCCTCTGACACACACAAAAAAACAGCCATTATTTACGGTGGCTGACCACTTCACACCTTTCATTACCAAGCATGAAAGCCTGTCTATTCAGCAGGCTGGGAGGAGGGCCACTCTATTCTTCAGCTGCGCCCCTTTCACAGTGATTATCATTATCTTTATCATTACATGTCACTGCCAAAATTACACATTTTGCACATTTCTCATGGATGCATCCAACAAAGACAAATATAAGCAAGTGCAAGCAAACGGTTCTCTTTTCTTTTACTGAGACAGAGTATGAATCAAGCCATCCTCTCCTCTTTTATTAGCAGCCCTCCTCCTCCTCTCCTGTTTATTCCATCACATGCACTTATCAGGCACTTTCACTCCCCTCCTGTTTCTATGTCTCCCTCCATTCCTCTCTCTCTCCCTCTCAGCCTATTTAACTACCATGGCAACAGGTGATGTGGGTGTTCTCATAGGACTTTGTCTCATACGTGGCAGAACACACACCCACACCCACTCACACTCACGCACACACTCCTTGTGCGGGAAACCATGCCACAAGCAAGACAAACACGTAAAACACAAAGGAAAGAAAGACACTGAGAGGCGCAGGAGAAAGGGTTAATGATAGAGATGTAGATGGGGAGACAGACTGTGACAATGGAGCTGTATCAGATAGCACCCACACGCTCCCAAACACCATCCAAGCTGCTCCTGCACATCCATCTGCCGTCAGCCGCTCACAAATACAGTCTGTTGCTGTCAGATGAAAACCAACCATCTCTGGCTTTTGAGGGAACGGGAGTTACTATTTTGAAAAATTATGGCTTTGTACATTTGAAATTATAAAATTGTCTTGAGACAGTGTGATTTCGTTGACAAAAAAAAAAAAAAAAGATTTTTGTCAAACGAGATGAAAATACCAGAAATAGGAAACACAACTTCTGACTTCAGTTAAGAGATCTGTTTGTTAGTTTGTGAGGGGAACAAAGGTGCATACCACTGGATAACATGGATCTAACAGGAGAAATGTCTAATGTGAATGTTACATCAACATATGCGTGCACCTGGATCTTTGCAACTGCTTTTTGGAGGAAAAAAGATCAGACATGGGCAAACTTTAAGTATGATACTAAGCACAGTATCATAAGAAAAAAAAAATCAAGCATCTACAATGAAGAATCCAGATAAATCTATGCATATAAAAGTCACTAACAACTTAATAAGGAATTTACAGAGAAAAGAATTAGAATAAGGAAGAAACTTAGTTTTTGTCAACTAAAACCACTGTATTTTTTTTTCTTTGCAAAAACTAGACTACTACTACTAATAATAAAACTAAAATGCATTTTAGTTAAAAGACTAAATGAAAACTGGCTGTCAAAATTCACACTGGTGGGCGGGTTAGACACCGCCCACTCACTTCCACCAACATCCTGCAGCCAGCACCCACACCCATCTGCTCTCACCAAATACAAGTGTGAATTGTCACTGCAAATGCAGGGCACTATTATTTTTTTCTTCTTCACTTTTCTTGTGATTTGTCCACTTTTTTGGCTTTAAAAATGTGATAATTATTGAAAAAAACTGGCATTCACATTTGGGTGAATTTCCGCTGCACATGCGCCCATGTCTGTACAGATTTGTAGTGAGAGAATCGATACGGGCAAGACTGCAACGCCTGAGCAGTTAGCTTTTTCAACCTCCCATATCGCCAATGAAACTGCTTCAAGTCCATGTGATTGTTATTATATATGAAATTGTTGAGGGGGTTATTTTGGGGAGCAGCAAGGTCGTGACTTGTGGCTCGCCAAGCATGCAATTAGCAGCACCAGAGCTCTTAATGCTGATGCCGGTCCTGACCTACAGTGTGCTGGAAATGTTAGAGCTGCTTTGGGTTGAGTGGCTTTGCGTGAGAAGGGGATCAATGATTGTGTGTGTGTTGGTGTGAGGTTTTATTCAACAGTGAGGGTTAAATATACGGACACTGCCTAAATCACAATCTCTTTTCTAACACACACACAGAAACACACATACACACACGCACACACAGCTCCCAGCCTGGGTCATGGGTTCAGATTAAGACCATAAGACATGGATAACCTATATTTATGCTTTTTATCAGGGCTGCTTGGCTGCAGCTAAGCAGCATTGGGCTCGCAGCCAGCTGACTGGGGAGATCACAGCAAAGACTCAAAGCTATACTTCACACAGACGTGGGGAGGGGAACATGGAGGGATACAGAGAACGTGAGAGAGGGGCAGACTGATAAGACTGGGAAGGCCTAACAAGCCACAGAATCCAGGTTATATGGAGGGAGGGAGTGGCAGGTGGACCTGACAAATATAAGGGTGGAGGAATAGATGAATAGATGGAAGGGTGGAGCGATAGATGTGCCTCCACTGTCTCCTATACATCACACATGAAGGGATGGAGAAAGAGAAGGAAGGGAAATAATGGATGGAGGGACTGGAAAAGTGCACAACAGCTTCCAGGCAATCTTTGAAACAATGAAGTGTTTGGAGGGATGAGAGGAAGGAGAGAGAAAAATGAAGGACAGAGGAAAGGGCAGAGGGTGGATGGTTGGAGTGGAAAACGTACATTATGTTTTGCCATTATGTTTTATGCATTTTCAGTTTGATGCAAGGACATTAGATGCCTGCTGGCAATTCATCCAACCATTTATCACCCCAGCCTACTTTCAGGGATTAGGTTGGTGCTATTCAAGCACCATACACATCTGTTCAGTAGGGCTGAAACTAACAATTATTTTCCTTGTCAATTATTATTTGGATTAACAAATTAATCATATTATCTAAAAAATATGTAAAAAATAAAAAATACTCAGCCAAAAGTAACATCTTTAATTTACTTACACAGTCTGAGTAGCAGCCAAAACCCCCACCCAGACTTATTAATTTTCTGATAAGAAATAGAGAAAAGAAAGTAAACCTTAATATCTGTGATGTTACAGTCAGAAAATGCTTGGTGTTTGTAACTGATAACTAACATGATTAATCGATCATCATAATTAGAATTGATCAATTCTCTGTCTAAGTGATCTAACTGATAAATTGACAAACTGCTCAGGCTTCAGTAAAGGACACAAACAGGCAGTGGTACTCCGCACACTCAGAGGGCTGCAGCGCTGCGTCTGCGCAGAGGAAAAAACCCTCCAGCCTCCCTTCAAATCTCTTTTACCTTGGCATTCTCAGGCTGGATAAGCAGCAGAAGCAGTTATGCGGTCGGGACACAGTCTGCCAAAAAACAAAACAGTGCCAGGCAGCGTCTTTGTTTCCTGCATAAATAAATGATTGCTTCATTTGGGCTGGCAGCTTCAATAGAGTGTCAGAATAAACAGGGTAATCAACAATTCAACTGAAATAAACTGGAACTTTTTTAACTGAACGAGGACCTGTCTGTCTCCGCTAGAGTGAATAGGGTAATCAACCTCTTCAGAAGCACTGAGCACCATGAACAACACAAGACATTCACACACACAAACACACACACACACACACACACAGAATGGAACATTACAATAAAACCAAATTCTCTCTCGCTTATACACACACAAAAAACAGACCACAGCATCCTCAAGCTCTGGCGCGCGCGCACACACACACACACACACACACACACACACACACACACACTCTCTCTGTTGTGAGGACCTGCTGGCCTCAGGGTGGCCTTTCTTAAACAGAGCAGTCTTATTTTGAGAGACAGGACCCCATGCTGAGAGAAACACAAATACCGGAGACTGTAGGGGCTAAAGACCTCACACAACCTGTCACTCTCTCTTTATTTTCAGCTGTTTTGTCTCTGACTCCCATTCCGTTCTCTTTGACTGCTCCAAACTTTTCTTTCTTTTACTCCTATTCCCGTCATTTTGTCTCTTTCTCCCTCCCTTTGTCTGACTCACACACACTCTAATTTCACCACTCTCCATTAAAGGCAAGGAAAAATACACTCTCTCAACCATACAGTCAATTCAGGGGCCGACTGGTGGCCCAGTGGGATAAATCACACATAGTAAAATAAGCAGAAATTTTAATGATCCCTATGGTGACAGTGGGTGCTTGCAAGTCTTTTTTTCCCCATCACCCCCTTTTTTATTTCTTCCATTTCCTGATAACTTATCACTGTGTGCCATCAAATATTACATTGAAATATTAAATTTTAAAAACAACCAGTTCTCTGCTCCCCTCATCTATCCATCTCTGGGTAGCTGGCAGGAGAGCTGTATTAGGGGATAGGGGTACTGACTACCCAGGGCTCCAAGCATTTGGTAGAAATCTACAAAACAGCAAATAAATAAAACTTCTCAAAATAATTAATTATTTTACAGAATATATCCTCTTATAAACTGAACACTCTCTTATGCACAAAAACAAACAATAAAACAAAACACAACAACTCAGCAAAATTTGGGAGAAACTTGGTTTCAACTTTGAGTAATAATCAGTGGGGCACTTTCTGACTGTTCTCAGATGTTCACATTTTCCCAAAGCATATTTACGTGATGTGTGTGTGAAAAGGCCAGCAGGGCCTGAGGCCAGCACAGTGCTGAATGAAGAAAGTGATTGACAACTGGATGGATTCATTCATCTGAAGCTAGCGTTCAGTCTGTTTGCTTCACAAACAGTCTGCTCTCTTAAAGTCCTAATGACTTTTATAGAGAGAAAGCCATTAAAACTGACCTTTAGAGACGGGGCTCTTAAACCTCTTCTGGCTCAAGACTCAAATTACAAGTGCTGTGCCTGAATAATGCAATATTCTAAAAACTGTTGAAGAGCCTTGTGGTCTGCTTTTAAAATAGCATGAACTAGAATACTTCACAAACACAACATCAAATGTTATTTTGTTCAAAAATAAAATAATAAAAAAAATTAAATGCATCAGTTTTAACTGAAATTAATATTTTGAATGATGTATGTCACAGTAAACACTATAATATAGTTTAAATGCAACTAAGTTGAACATTTTTCTTAGGTTCAAGTCATGCAATCCTTCCCTGTCCCCAGTTTTATGCACACAATTTCAGTGATGTCATACCTCTAACCTATTCATATGTGTAACTCATGCAGACATGCATGCACACATGCACGCACGCATGCGTGCGCACACAAACACAAACACACACACATACACACACGCACACGCACACGCACACGCACACACACACACACACACACAAACCATGAGTAATGTCACAACCCATGTCCTCTGGGAACCATAACAAGCTGCAGCAGCTGGACAACACAGGCCATCTTCCTAAAAGACATGCATACTGTATACACACATACAGATACAAACTAAGGGCAGGCGCTGATAATCTGGTGCCTATATCGCTTGATGGGCTGCTCCCAAAGAAATCATTTAACCATTCCCACAATCACCTATTCTAAAGCCATTTCCCCTCTCTTCCCCCTCTTGCGATGCTTCATTCTCTCTCGCCCTCTTCTCTCAGGTTTAATTGACTATTGTGGCAGATGGAGGGAGAATGGCTGGTTGGTGGGAATCAATGTCTCCATTGTGGCGCTGAGAGAGAAAGATTAGCAGCTAGTTAGTGCTGGTGAGAGATGACAGCTGGCACCGTTAGCCTCCCCTATCACTCACAGAGAGGAAATACTGCTGTACAGTTAGCCCTCAGCTAAGCTCATCAATTACACATGGGAGAAATACTACGCCGTGCAATTTGCCGTTAGCTTAGCCTGTCACTCAAACACACACAGGATTTGACCTGACTGTGAACGCACACAAGGAACACAATGGAACAATTAGTTTTTGGCTTAGTTTGTCATCTAAGAAGAGTCAATGAAAAGAGTGTTGCACAAGTGTCAGCACCTGTGAAGAAAAGCACCTGCAAGTGAAGACAGAGCAAATACTTTTTTTTTTAAATAATAGAAAGGTCTGATATGTTTCAACCTGTGACTTGTGGACAACTCACATCAAAACTTGGGGGACATGACAGCACACTGGACTGATCTCTCTGCTGTTGAAGCAAGCCACTATGAGTTAGTGTTTGGTGAAGACATTAAAGCATTAACAGTGAGGTAGAGCAAACATATTCACCGTGTGGTCTGAGTCACAAAGTGACTACAAACGTTACAGACAATAGCTCCAGTTCTGTGAAGCCAGTTCAAATCCATCAGGCTGATTTGGCAGTAGTGGTTTACTCTGAGTTGAGTTTCTTAAAGTAACACTGCCCAACAGTGACATGCACAGATAGTGGATGTTTCTGCTGAAATCACATTTTACTGAAATCACATTTTTTTTTTTTGTCATTTGGCAAAGCCTTTTATTTTATTTCCCTGGAAGCTAGCACCTGTTGTTAAGCATGTTTGAATAAAGATTTAGTTTCATCAGGTTTAACAAAGAAGATTCAACTATTAGCCCAGCTGGCACTGTTTATGTTCGGATTCAAACAATATAGCTAGTAAGAAACTAAATACAATATAAATCTGTCAGAAAATGGCTGCCATGGGTATCAAATGCAGACTCTGGGATTTTCAGCTGCAATGTCGGCCAAAAAAGTCCATCCTTGATGACCAGAAACTCACGAGTTAACAGCCTGCTCACATCCATCTGGGTTCACCAAAATTAGCCACTCCTTTTTAAGCACATTTTAGCACAGAATCCCAAAAACTCAGTTTCATAAGGCTGATTTTTGTCGAAAAAGAATGTCCAGATGTTAGCCCAGCTGTCCGGCTGTACAGCTGCTCTGGGACCCAACTCCTGTTATGTGAGGGTTCAACTAATAGTGAAACTATGAGGCAAAACAGCTTCACCATCCCACAGGGTTTTTACACAGGAAAAATGGCTGTGAGATGCACAGACACATTTGAGCTGCAGAATGGAGCAGAAATTCTGTGTTGCTAGCTCTGTGCTGTATCAATTTCACATTTCCTGTTGACCTCTATTTACTTTTAGTTCAAAATGCCAACAGAATAATTTCTATGATGCCAATTCTTGTTGACAGCGCACATGCAATTTAGTCCATGCTGATGATAGCTTCCTGTGCAGGAGATTTAAGCCAGGGCCTCAGTTACATGGGCATTCAATTCCCTATGTTTCTGATTCACCAGGTAAGTGAAGGTTTAATTATCAAAATGAAACCTAAATTAAACAGAAATTAAGGACAAAACAAAAAGACAGTGAAGCAAAAATTCATGACTGAGTCTTGATATATAGCTGAGATGTGAAAACAGTACCAAGTCATACATTTTTTATTTAAGCAACATCTTAGGCCACAAATACAAAGACTCATGCACAGAAACATACACCCCAACACACACACAAATACACACAAATACACACACACACACACACACACACACACACACACACACACACAGCTATTACAAAGTCAGTATCCCATGGGGGATATTATTCAGTTTCCTCCAGGTTCCCACCATGCCAGGTCACCATAGAGCAGAGCAGGAAAACTAACAGGTCAAGTTGCTACTCAGCCATCTTCAGAAAGC
>OMLF01014324.1:7850-19053 GCA_900302615.1 Holocentrus rufus
AATTCATAAATTCTCTGTGCATTTTATTTAATGCGATCTATTATTATTCCAGTTTTCCTAGCGCTGAGCCCGTGTCCCTTGTGTGCACTTTTGTTTTCCCCTCCTGTTTGCCTGATTGAAACCGTTGTTGTCATAGCTGACAAACAGAAAAAAAAGTAATCAGTAATTGTTTTGTGGTTGTGAGGCCCTGAATTGGGGCCTCCTCGACAATAATTTCCTCGAACAATAATTTCCTTGAACAATAATTTCCTTGGGTGATTTCAACACCAGCTCCCTCTAGGTAAGTCATCAGGGCTAATTGAGACCTGGGGAGTTCGACTGCAGGACACTGTTTTGGTTTTCTAGTGGATTGATGCTGTGCAGTGTTGTGCAACAACAGTCAATGTTTAATCAATGAAAACATTTAATGATTAAATTAATTTTGCACAATTCATAAGGAACTTTCATGGTGCTGGACATTCATGTTAAAAAGCCTCTAATCCACTTAATCAACTTAACCAACTATAACCCAACGATGTTCTAAGCAAGGCTAATTTAGTAAATGAAAATTGTGACTTAAATATTTGTCAAATACCCTTTTTTTCCAGCAAATGACAATGCCAAAGAGTAACCTGGAAAAAAACAATAACAAACTAAATTCCTTCCTTGTGAAAACTGATGTCAAACATCAGTCACTGAATCAGGTTTGTTTTCTCGAGCGTCTCAGTCCAGTTGTATTCGTGCACAATGAATAAAAGTTTACGTTGCGTAAATTATGACCCTGTCATCGGCCAGATTTGCTTTCCCGGTTATTTTCTTTTGCATGTTACAATGGAATAATTTCCTGAAATTCAAACAACGATCTATGATTGTTGAAGAGTGGAGTTTGTAGAGTATCATGTGTAATAGAAGCAAACGTTTTTGCTTTTTTCAACTGCAACTAAATTAAATTGACAGTGACACAATCAGGGATTCTTGTCAGCTCAACTAACCAGATCAAATCAAAATAAAATGACAAAATGACTGTGATGAAAGACAAACACCAGACTAAATCCAAAAAATGTGTCAAAATGAACACTGGTTCTTAATAGGCTGGCAATATTTGATATGTTTGCATGATAATCACACACCGCCAGTCTCACAACTAAAGCACATTTACCTGCTCTTCTCCTGGTCTCAGACAGCCATTCATGGTGCCAAGGTGAGAGCAGCAGGTGTGGGAATAATCAGGGTCCCACCCAGTTCGCCTGGGCCCCTATTCACACTCTACCTAAGCTGCCACCCATTGTACCCTGATGTCTGGAGAGGAGCAGAGGAACAGCAGAGCAGGACAATTATGACATTAGGGCTGGGTGGCTGAGCAGCAGTCCCAGCTGGTGAGAAACAGAGGGGAGGAATGGGCACCCGGAGGGAGGCTGTTCCCACAGGAAAGCAATCCAGCACACAGACAAACAATGTTCTGTGTTCACCACAGGGTGCCGGTGATACTGGACCTGCCTGCTGAAATCTGTCTGCTGATATGGCTGCCATTTTCATTCTCACCTTGGATTATGACACATGGCGCAGCAACATCATGTTGATGGTCATTTATTATGCAAAAGTACAAATGCAGTAAAGCTGTTCATTCAAGTATCCACTGCTATGTTTAGACAGCAGGCAAATATTATCTTTAAAGGAGAATACTGGTGTCACACAGAGGTAAAGTCCATTTTACAGCATGGGTCAGGCACAGAATTGGTGTTTTTTTTGCTTGGAGTATTTGTAGGACTTCCTATATTGGTAGTCCTCCAATCATTTTGCAATGCATGCAATATGTAATTCAATTTTTATCATTCACTTGTTTTGTGTTATTATTAAAATACAAAATTTTGGGTGTCAAAAGTAGCTTTAAATTAACTGTTGTCAAGACTAATAAAGACATCAATAAGAAGGAATGACAATAAAGTTTGGAATGTTTTTGGATGAATTATTTGCTGTGTTAGCTTGACGACAATTTGCTTGTGATTATGTGATTGACAGAAAGCAGAGCATAATAGAATGCACACACCGCAATGAAAACACTCAACTAATGATAAAAACAGAAATTTTGACAAAAACTACATAAGGCTTCATGTTTACTGTGATGGATTGAGCTTCAAGTTTGTTCAAATGTTTTTCATACTGTACAAAATAATGACAGGAAAGGTTTTTTTTTCCCTTCAGAAGAAGTGGAAAAACTCCAGTAACTCCAGTTATGCTGACTGTGTGCAGACACCAGCAGAAATAATGTAAAGGAGGACAAAGTTAAAAACACCAGTGTTATATTTAAAACCAGATCATGCATTGTAATCTACATGTGGTAAGAATGAATTTGTGTGTTTGGACAGCATCATCTTTTGACATTGGTTGTCATAGTAACAGCACAGGCTATGAAGAGTGTATTTTCTGTCCAACAACTGCAGCAACTGTTGCAACAAGCTAAAAACATGGAAGTTTCCCATTTGTTTGTTATGAATGTCACGTTTTCTGATCACACTGTTGAATGTCTTTGGGTGGAGGCACTAAATGTGTGAATGTTTGGATCTAACATCTCAGAGTTTCATTTTCAGCGACACAATTTGAACCACACACTGTTGAAGAAAAAACACATTTATGGAGGATATGTGAAAAAAATTGAGCTGCCTATCTGAACATGCCTTATGACTTGCAGGCGGCCACTTGGATGCTTTCCAGTTCTGTTAATTTAAAATATATTGTATGCATTCTTGGGGAATATATCTTTTAATTTGAGGTATGACATCAGAACCTCTGTGGTCTAAACTGCATCCTGCACCATCTCCTTTTTATCTCTGCTCTATCCAGGTGTACAGCTCCGTTTGAATCTCTCGCCCTGGTGCTTCATCCTCTGAACGTGGCCACTTTGACATCAAAGCAAAGGAGGGTTGTTCCCTCTTAAGACCAGGGATGTCATGGGAGAATGACCCCGCGAGAGGCCAGTCCAGCCTCAGGACGGTGTGGAGCCACCTGAGAGGAGTGGCCGGTGCATTCCTCTGTGGTTCCCACTGTAAAGCGTGACCGGCCCGATGCCATAGCATGTCGGAGGGAGAGCTCGTTTCGAGGTCACGCCTGAGCTGCAGACCGTGGCCGGGTGTGTCGGGTTGGGGTAAAGGGCTAAAGCAGGCGGTTGCATGCATTGTGTCGTGAGAGCAAAGCCGCAAAGAATCATTTTCTCGCCAAAACTGTCAATGGGAAGCAAAATAAAGTGGTTTAAAGTGGCGGTCCATAAGATTCTGTTTTTTGTGGATTTGGCAAGATCACTTGTCAGTCAAACAGTGTGTCCAGTACTTGGCATCTTCTTCCTTAGATTTTCTGTTGATGTTTGAGTTTCTGTATCTTTTTCAGCCATGGTGGCTATCGCTGCTCATGCTAAATATACAGTTCTTCTTCTATTTATATCAAATAGCGTTGCGTTCAATCAATCGCTCAATCTAGACCAGCAAAATTGGCCTTTATTTATATGAAAATGTCATAATTATTGCCTCAATTGTGTATAACAAATGGCCCAGCAGCAGTGTTACTACTGAGCCTTTAAAGGGCGTCTTCTTCTTTATTCGCCATGTTTTGTTTTGATGTATATTGCAATAACAAACCTTCCACCTAAACGTACATCAGGCCAGTCGCTCCCGGTCATTTTTTAAGGGTCAGTGTGTCTGCCCTCTGCTCTGTCCAGTTGCATACCTGAACTGACGCTGCAGGTAATAAAGAAGGACCCCCTTTGATCTGATGTCCCACCCAAAGGCTTCTCCCTCCAAGCAGACAATACTCCAATTCATTACTGGACCTGCCTCTTCAAAGTTCACTTACTCCGTGCCGGGAAACTCTAAACTCAGGCCCCAGACAGGCCCTTTTAAACACCCACTCACCCCCTGGGCACTGAGGTGGTGGCTGGATGAGTCCACAGAAGTCATGGTAGCCTGCACATATCCCCTCCTCAGCCCTGCAGCACCACACCTATCCGCCTCAGGTGATGGGTGGATTACTGGGCATTGGTATTTCTGCATTCTCCTGCCCATCTATAAGCATGGCCGGGAAAAAGCCATGCAGAGTGCTATTGAGGATTCCTGTTAGTTAAATGTTCCTATAAAGTTATTTCTGGCTGTAGCTGAGGAATTCATGATGAAAATTGCTGTAAAATCTGCTAATTTGAAGGAATGAAATACAATCCATCTGCAGATCAGAGGCCTACAGTATCATAGGTAACTCAACCCCAAACATAGCATCCCTTTATTTTGTATATGAAAAGCATCACTTTACACAGGGATGTGTTTGTTGTTGCTGTGTGTAATCCCTTGTTATGACCTCAAGTGGAGTGAATGGCTGGTTGGGCGCTAAGGAGACTGTTGAGCCACTTGAGTGATGGTGGAGAGACAAAACTGAGGTAAAGAGACTGTTTAGTAAAGGGGGAATGGGGTTCAAGTGTTTGCGTGTGTTGTCGGACCATATAATAATTCCTCTAGCTTGTAACTTTAATATTTATTGCCTTGTTTGAATTATCACTCAGCACTCTGATACAGATAGTGGTTTTCATTTAATGTTTTTTATTGTGGCTGTTGTGAAGCCCTTTAAGACTTTAACTAGCTGTGATTAAGGGCTGTACAAATAAACTTGACTTGGCTCGACTTGAGATGTTTTTGTTTTCAAAAAACCATTGCATTTTATTTGAAATGGGCATAAATGTGTGGTAACGCTAAAGCCTCGAAGGAGATTAACGCAAAGCGCTAGACAGCATTATTTAACCCGCTGTCTAAACAAAAATATAGTCTTACATCATCTGATCGGTCGATGAGAAGCTCTCCCTTTGGGTGGTGAGAAACTGAAAGTCTCATAAAAACCTGCACATCTCAATATCTTCTCCCTCTCTCTCTCTCTCTCTCCCTCTCTCTCTCTCACTGGCCTTGTTTACCCAGCACTTGCCAAGTCTGATGTCAGCCTACTGCACACAGAGTCCCAGAGCGAGTGTACAGTTTCTGTTTTGACACCCGTTCCTAATTACACATGTAAATGATTGATCACCTGGACCTGGCAGGGGAGCAGGGATGGAAGTCCTTGTCACATCATGGTTATGGTTATGTCCAAGTTCAGGACAGTTGTTGCTGCCGGGTACAGAGAAACAGATACCTGCAAAGGCCCGAGAGCCCAGAGATTAAGTTCTGAGCGTCCGCCGTTTGGACCAAAGACTCTCAGTGGTCCTGCAGGAGCGGGGCTGCACAGGTGTGAATGGATATCCATGGCCCTTTGTTTGGTCTAATCCCACACAATTCCTTAAGCCAGGGCCCACACCTCTAAGCAGACTCAGTGACACCTGAACGGACTCGCTACTGGAAGCAGACCTCAGCTACTTTTGTGAAATGTGATTTGGCTAATTGACTTTGGAGTGGCCAGTCTAGAGTGCCTGGGGGAAAGCTCAGGGATGGATTGCGATGGAAGCTGCACGCAGAGGCTGCCTGGGTTTCACTTACCCATAGTGGTACAGGTATCAAAATGAACCCTCTGTTACCAGGTGTTCCCTGTTTTTAGGTGCAAAAAAAAAGATGTTAACTAAGCATCTGGCTCTGAATCTACAGATACAAAATACAGGCATCTTTGCTCCAGCCGTTAACAAAATAAATAGTGGACTGAAGCCTGAGACCATGTAATGCTTTTACAGATGGGGTGAGAACCTTTGTTCCCTTGTTCTGCCTAGCGACAGCTGTTGGTTAGTCTTAGCTTTGACTCAGGTATGGAGCCAATCTGAAGGCCAGGAGGGTTTTAACCCCAATCTTCTCCTCTGTCTCAGCCTGGCACACATGGCCCGTGCAGCTGCAGCTCCCATTGATCTGCTGGACGGCCTGGATGGCTGGCTGGAGGGAGATAGATTGGAGGGGAAATGGCTTAATTGTCCTCACTCTCACTGCTGGAATGCAAATAGCCCTCCACCACTGGCCTCCACGGTGAGGAGAGCCCCACGTTGAGAAACCTAAAAATGTCCCGTTTGCTGTGGTGAAGAATAAAGAAAAATAATACGCATAGAATCACCTCTGAACCATTTTTGTTCGTCTGAAAGAGACTCGCAAACCCTTTGAGCCGAACAATGATGTGGGGAGAAACGGCTGGCGTTGCCGCGAGTCCCGCGTCACTGCAGCTGAGACCATCTTCATTGATGCTGACTTTGCTACCACCATTCCTGGTGGACCAGTAAGTGGACAGACCACAGTCACGCTAAGGAATGAACACATGCAGTACATAATAGCATGGGATGGCCTGTGTGCTGCAGCCTCTTCCATGTGGTATGCCAAGTTCATCAAAAAGATAAAATTGTGAAATGCTTTTTTTGGCAAGTCAATTATATGCCGATTGTATTTTATATTCAATTGTTTCCATGTTTTTTTTTGTTTGCTTATTTTTTTGCCAGTAAACAAAACTACTCTAGCCAAGTGCCAATACCATTTGTCAACCAGAGGTCAAACACATAGGCAGGTGAAGGGTTGTGACTCGAGTAGAAGAGGCTAGAGATGAAAGAGTTAAACGGTGAGGCGTATGTGTCCTGTCTGACTTTGATCTCTGCCTCAGGTAGCTCTTTCATAGCCATCAATCTTGGCGAGGAGCTGATGGGAGGCTGCTCCATGTGAGAACAGGCTTGCTCAGACTGAGACTGCCTCCTCGCTTTGAAAGAGCACTGGCATGACAAGTTGCACGCCCACGCACGGCGAGAAATACACAACAAAGCCTCGAAAAAGTACTCTTGAGCAAAGAATTTCTGTTCGTTTTCCCCTGGGTGTGTTTTTGTTCTTGTATTTGTTGTTTATATTTTAAGTTTTTTCGAGAAAATATCAAAAGAATCTACCAGCAATGTAGGGCAAGAATGCAGGAAGGCAGCAAAGAGGGTGTGTTTTGATGAGGTTCAAAGATGATATGAGCAAGTCCTTGAGTCTTTGATGTTTCTTGGCAGGCTTCAGACAGCCATAGACAATCTGATGATCTGGAAGCACAGGCCTTTTAAACCTCTGGCCGATCCCGGCCCCAGTCGTCTAGCCCTCCAGTGACAAACACTTTAATATGACAAGGTTAAACACCTGAAGCACTGCAGAGAAATGGTCACAGCGCTGCAGGGTCACAGGAGCAACTTCAAATACCGGCCCTCTCAGTTGTTCACTATAACTGTTCACATTTTCATGGGTGTGAGTCACAAAATGTTTTCTCTGTTTAAGAATGTGGAGAATACCACAAAATCATTTCTTAGGGAAAAAAATTCTTGTGTGCTATTTTTTTTTCTCACAGTTTCAGTCATGAAAAGTTTGTATTAATTAACTTTGAGTTTAGTATTAACATTCGTTTCCTATAAAACTTAAAAATAAACAAAATTCTTGAAAGTTTTTATTGATTAAATATTCATTGCAGTGAAGATGTCTCTTAATTAATTAAAAAACACTTTTAAAAGCAATTTTAAAGTATTATTTGTCACAATTTTTATCTGACTTGTATTCATTTCTCATAGGCCTTTAACATTGTAACTAGTGTTTCCTCGGTTCATGTTGAGTCCAACACGTTGGTGTCCATCTCTGTCTTACAAGGTGTTTTACTATGTTTTGTCTAAAGCACATTTTTCACTGCTTCTCTTACAAATTGGTCCTATCTTCAAGTTTAGCACACGGCATTTCTAGATTGCCCAAATATAACAGTTATCACGTGCATCTTTGATACTTTATACTTTTTGGCTGCAATTGGTTGCCAAAGTTTATAGATGTTGATAATATGCTCCACCTACAACATTTATGTGGACAGAGCATATTTTACAGAAATTGCCTGAAGAATGCATCATGCTATCATAACCAAATTTGGTGAGCATATGCAGATATTGACTCTGAAGTAGTATCATGCAAAATTTGGTGGCATTTTGCCATTTTGCCGCCATAGGTGTTGCAACTTTACAAGGCAATAAGTCTTTGTGCTGATGATTCATCTGAAATTTTCTACAGGTCTACTTTGCAGAAATCCCTAACAAGATCTGGCAAGACATAATATGATGTACTCCAAAATCCATGGCTGTCATCAGCCAATCAGCTTTCAGCAGAACTTTGATAAAGTTAGCAGTAGTCCTTTAATACAGAATTTGGTTGCCAGGTGCCACTATGTATGTGCAACTGTGTGCATCTGAGTACTACATAAAGTACTCAGATGTAATATTTGGGGAGAAATGGACATTGGGGAAGGCTAGAGTTACAATCCAAATATGTAACAACTCAACCACAGGGATTTCTTGCTATCAATTACCTATTGACCTACAGTATACTGTACACTGGTGCCAAAAGACACATCTGGTCTTGACAAACGACTTTGCCAATACAAAAATCCATTCCAAATGCATTGGTTTTCTCACAGTTTCTCAGCTGAGTTTAAATAAATAAATAAAAAAATGCTACTTCTCCTATAAATTTTAGCCTTTATTCACCAAATTGCCTGACAGCATATGTGAACTTACCCGAATGAAAGTTATCAAATCAGTTTTTCATGCCCCGTACTGTTTGGCTGCAGCTGATTGCCATAGTTCACCAAAATGATGTGGGTGGGGCCCTTTTTCCAAAAACTGCCATAACTCCTGAACACATTATCCTATCATAACCAAATTTAGTGGACATGAACAGGGAGTGACTCTGAGATACCATGCAAAGTTTGGTGGATTTTTACAAGGTTGCATAACAACTTCTTAACTTTAAATGGTAACTCATTTGCCTTTCGTCTGATTCGGTTGTGACTGCACACATCATTTCTGAACAAAACCCCAACAAGATCTGACAGGATGTACCGTGCAAAAAATCTATGACATTTGTTTGATTTGACTGCATCAGTTCCTGCTACATTTTACATTAGTGGTTTGATCCCGTTTGAGAAATTCTTAAGAGGACTTTTATGAATCCAGCCCTTGATCTCTTTCTGGAATATTTGCATGCACAGAGAAATTCTCAGAGGAAACAGTGAGGCTGCATCATGTACAAGAAACTACCAAACCAACGCCACAAACAATAGAGACATATCTTAATATCAGTTTGACAAGTTTTTTCTCTGAGGAGACGCTGTGTTATTTGATATGCAGCATGGGACAGGCTGGTGCTGTGGGGGCCATTGTGTCCTATTGTAGGTCACAATGGAACTTAACACTTGACAGAGCCAAGGCTTGTTGTCAGGAGCTGAACTTGATCCTGTCATGTTGTTCCCATTGAAGAGCTATAAAGAGAGGGATTTGACCCCACGGCTGCCAGGCTCTGCATCAAACCAAATATTAATTTTCTATTCAAAGGATGAGGAGGAGGTGTCTTGATACTTTGCTTGAAGCCTGTTTTGACGTAACGGTCATTTATAAACTTTGTACTTTTCTCTGCTCACATAAACGGTTTGATATATGTCTGATAAAAGGAAAGTGGAAAACTATATCCCTGTTCAATAGTGCTGGCAGCCTGGCAGTCTGGGCCTGAGGAGTGACAGGCTGACCCGTCCTGCCGCCCAGACAGATGTCCCATCCTCCAAGGCCCGTCGCCCCCGTCACCTCAGGCATTTCAAGCTGACGCTCATCCAGCACAGCGCTGCCCTGCAGACCACAAAGGGGGGTTCACATTACGAGAGGGGCAGGTAACTTCAGATGGATAATCCTCGGACCTGGTAAACCGGTCTTTTACAGGGCCTACTGTCTAAACCTGGCAACTCCAAGCCATGTGTCATTGTCTGTTGATTGGGTGTGCATGTGCGTCTCCCCTGGGCAAATCATTGTCCCGTACGTTGACTATTTCCACCTCCGTCTGTCAGCTCATCTGCTCTCTCAGCAGAGACGCAAACAGGAGAAAGAAAAAAAAATCTAAAGCCTCTTCAATACTTCATAAGCTGGTTTGCTGTCTCAGCATCTGCAGCATGGTAAACCTACAGGCCTCTCCACTGACTTCACAAGCTTCCATAATCTTTTTATTGTCTCTCGTGAAGAATGATGGGATGAACATATTGTCTGGGGGATTACAGTCTCCGCACTCGCCTCAGAAAAGGCCGCGTTAGATTTCCCTCAAAATACTTCCTCCACTGCTAACATGTATTCTCGGATGCCTCCTTAGATGTCTCCTCAGATGCTTGTAAATAGCCTGAGCGGCCCTGGCAGTCCGTGATGCCACTCCCCCAGCTGTGGTGACCTCATGTGAACTCGTACTATCTCAGCCAACGAGTCAGGCAGCTTCTCAGACAGACAACTGTCTGTCTCTTGGCCACTCCTAGCCAGTGCCACCCTCTGTCGCCCCACTGATCCATGCCAGCTTCCAGCTTTTGTTTTTCTACTCGCCTCCCCTGGCACTGGGGGTAAGATTTACAGTGGAAAAATATAGTATATTTTTCCCCCCATGTTGAGCTGGTGAGTCTGGAATGTGTGTTTGGGCACCATTTTGCGAGGAGTGTGAGAAAACAACAGAGTTGTAAACACCAAGGGTAGACCCAGACTGGCTTCTTTGTTCCAGATGTGGAGCAGGCACAGACTATTAGTGCAGCTACAGCCAAGCATGGAGCTGCTAGAGCGATGGCTGTAACGCAATCCACAGCCACCACTGTCACATTGGCTGTCCATCAGCTGTGCTCACACTGAACCCCTGGATTTATACAGACAGCATCTGGGGGAATTTTGCAATATTTTGAATGGCAGCAAAGTATAGCCAAGTAAGTGTGTGTGTGTGTGTGTGTGTGCATTCTGCATATGTACTTGGTGCCAAATGCTCCTGCAAGCGCCTTTGAGCTGCAGCCAGCAGGCTGCGGATCACGTTAGGGGAAAAAAATCAGCAGACTATAATTTTGGCTTATGACCACCGTTCTCGTACAAATGAAGCCATTTAAATCAGATGCCCCACATGACACACAGCTCAGGTTGCAGAAGAATGGCTAATATGCGTATTACGGTTAACGGATTCCAGACGCTTTTTTTTTTGCCAAGGCCTCTATATTCAACCAATCAATTAAAGTTTAAATAAAAGTTTAAATCATTCATTCAGCGGCAGGGTGCGATGTTGCTGTCATCTGCTCTCTGGCAACAATTATGCCAATGATAAATTCTGAGCGTGAGCCAAAAGACCAGACGCGCTCAGGCATTTCCCGTTCACTTCGAGTCACTTTAGTTTTGGGGGCTAATTGTTGGTGTATATTGCGGTTGTTTTTTGGTTGTTTGTTTGTTATTGCCCCCGCCCCC
>OMLF01014326.1:7499-40870 GCA_900302615.1 Holocentrus rufus
GCAATATAATAACTGACAAGTGAAAACAAGATGCCTAATCTGTTGTTTCTCATATAATGTTTGTATATCTTACAAAAAAAGGCATGCACCACTGATTTGTGCAATTTTTAAAAATTTGCACCACGTTAGGATCTAACACTGTGTAAGCTTACACTTAATGTTAGGGTTACGGTTTAAGGTTCTGGTCATGTTTTTTTTTTTTTTAATGATAATGAAAACATCCCTCATACCAGAAAACTCATGTGCATTAGTTGGGAATTGCATCCAGGCACCAGAGTTAAAGGTAAAGATTTACATCCATCTATCCCACATCCATCACTCCCATAGAGAATCAGTGATCTTCAGGATGACTAAAAAATAGGATCTAGCACTGTTCATTGTCGGTCCATATTGCTAACTTGATTGCTGTTACTAGTCATCAGCTAATCACTGTCTTGGCTCCTCAGGCCTGTCAGACCCTCCTGGTGGCCTTGCTGTCAGACCTTTTCCCCGGAGAGGAGGAGAACCACAGAGCCTTCTCAGTGAACTCCCTGATGACCAGCCTGGGAGGCTGCCTGGGGTAAAACACTCACACCTCTATCCTGCCTCTCTCTTACTGCTCTCCCTTTTGCTGGCCTTCAATCATGCACCAGTGTGCATGTGCAGATCTGAGTGCACACTATTAGATGATGCCTTCTCTCTCTTTCCCTCTTATCTGATCGTCATCTTGGCTCTGTCTTTTCTCTCGTTTGTCTCGTAAGTCTCACAGACTCTGGTGTGTTCAATCTCATGTTGTCCTTAAAGTCTATTTTTGGCTGTCATATCCTTAAATTTCCCGCCTTTCTCTGCCCTGTTTACCATTCTATTTAATTTACATTTACTTTAATTGATGCTCTTATCAAATGATCACTGTCAGCTTTTGTGGAATTTCATTTTTGCTTTTATACATACAGTCCAGACAAAGACAAACTGACTCGACAAATTTGACAACACAAGACAAATTAATCCAGACAATAATCCCAACACTCATTCATACTTAACACCCTTTTCTCACCAATCCCAACATGCAGAGGTCAGGGCCTCAGTGCCCTTCCTGTGACCACGGGAAGATCATGTGGGGTGAAAAGAAACAGAGTAAGGAGAGACCGAGGCGAGGTTCAAGTCAGTAACCTTAACTCTGCTCTCAGGTTTCTGCTCCCTGCTGTGGACTGGACCCGAGCTCCCATGGCAGCCTTCCTCGGCGGCCAGGAGGCCTTCATCTACGCCCTGCTCACCTTCCTCTTCCTCGGCTGCCTCCTCACCACCGCCTTCATCCCGGAGAAGAGAGCGAGCAGAGGAGGCGAGAGGAGCCCGGTCGGCGTCGTCATCGGCCCGTTGAAAACCCGGCAGAGCAGGCGCTGCCCTCGCGCGTGCCTCCGCCCAGCGCAGTGCGTGCATGTTGCAGCGGCCCGGTGCGCATCGGCGTGTGCGTCGGTGCTGCCACGCGCGTACAGAGCGTGCGCGCACGTGCCGGCGGTCATACGGAGGCTGTTTGTGGCAGAGCTGTGCAGCTGGATGGCGCTGATGAGTTTCATGCTCTTCTACGCTGACTTTCTGGGAGAGGGGCTGTACCACGGGAGGCCGAGCGCAGAGCCGGAGTCACAGGAGAGGAAACACTATGACGAAGGTGGGGTGAGATGCTCTACGTCAACTTTTTTTTTCTTTAATAAAGTGCCAACCGACTATGGCAACATGACACCTCATCCAACCCACCTTTTCATTTTTTATCTCAATTTTACCACACAGATCAGCAGCTTGTCACTCCATGCACAGCCTGCACATATGCTGTCACTCATGTATTTTTACACTTTTCATTCATATATTTTTAGTTCATATGTTCTGTATTTGAAAATGTATATGCCATTCTCTTTCATACCACCCATACACTTTATTTTTTACTTGTATTTTATTATTCTTTGCTGTATCCTGTTGCTGTTACTATTTTCTGCAGCAGCAACCCAGTTTCCTCACAGCAGTGAGTCTCATCTGATCTAATCTGATCTACACACACAGATGGACAAATGAAACTCAATAACAATAAATCAACCATAAAAAATATATAAAAACAATATTATGGCAAACACTGCAAAGTGCATTGTGATCCATTACCAACAGATTTTAAGACCATTAGAGGCAGAGATAAACTTTTCTTACAATAAATCAAAACGGACCTCCCTTCCATTCAGTATTGTGTCATTGACTACACTTTTGCCCCACAGAGTATTTAATCCAGTGACTTTTTTCCACATTGTGCTTATTGTGTCATGCTCTGCTTATAATGATTATCAGATTCTCATAATGTGTTTTTAATGATCGTATCATGCCTTATTATGAATTATAAGTGGAACTTTGGCTTTGCCCCTTCAGAATTTGGGCAAAATTTAACTTTTATGGTTTTGACTAAATGAATGTATTCAGACTTTTTTAGGCTTTACATAAACATCAGAAACTAGTGCAATATAAATTGCCCAATTATGGAGCTATTTACAGCTCTAGTTAGCAGAGAAGAGGAACCTGGCTTTACTTAGTGCACTTTATTTTATGATTTTTTTGTTTTGTCCAGTTAAAAGAATCATGTTTGAAGTCTGCCCTTTCTCCTCTTAGTCATGCAGCATCTTTCTCATCTCTCTTAAAGTAACTCAGCAACTTTTACATTTTAAATTAGCTACTTTATACTTTTACTTAACACCGGTAATTTTAGCTCTACATAAGTAAAATATCAGCAGAGCACATGTACATGAGTCTTGTGCAGTGAAAACCTGATTCTGCACTTGTCTCAGTCTGCCTGTGTCTGCAGGTGTGCGGATGGCCAGTGTGGGACTCTTCCTGCAGTGTGTGGTGTCGGTGCTGTGCTCGGTGCTGATGGACCCGTGGGTGGCTCTGCTGGGAGCCAGGGCGGTGTACAGCAGCAGTGCGGCTCTGCTGGTGTTGGTCACCGCCGTCATGACCGTCTCCAACAGCGTGATGATGGTCACTGTCATGGCGGCCATGACAGGGTACATCTTCTGCGTCCTGCAGGTCCTCCCATACACACTGCTGTGTCTCTATCACTCTGACACACAGGCAAGTCTGTCTGCGTATGCATTTAACTTACACATGCTGCTGAAACCATTAATCAAGTACTGCAAAAAATCAGCTGAATATAATTTTGAAACTGTTTAAGCATTTTAGTCCATTTAGTGAATAAATAACTGTTCACATCTTTTTTTCCACTTTCTTCAGACTTTTTTCACCTCCTCCAAGTCCAGTCCTCTCCAAAGTGACGACCCGACGCTCTCTAAGCCCCTCCTCTGCTCTGATCCAGCCACTCATCATGGAAATGGTCACCCAGGGGGAGTCACTCTGCCTGGGGAAGCTCCGCCTGTGGGCTCCCTGGTCCTGGATGAGGCTGATGGAGGAGAAGGAGACTCCATATCAGTCTGCAGAAGAGGGATGTGCTTTGACATGGCTATACTGGACAGTGCCTACCTGCTCTCACAGGTATGATGGGCAATCTGGTATTTTCTGGTTTATCTGGTTTATATTTTAAACTTTTTTTAAACCACTTGTGCATGTGATGCCATTGCATTTAAAGAACTAATTTTATTACCTTCTAAGTAACGAATTTCCATTTCACTGAAATAATTCAATTCAACATGCAAATGTCTCAGGCATCCTGGCTGTTGTTTATTTATTTATTTATTTTAAACCCTTAATACTTCAATACTATTATAACTCTGTTATTGTCGTTAGCATTTGTCATAAAAGTCATAAATGTCATCTTATCCTATCTTATCTTATTTTATCTTGTCTCTATGGCTTATACTATCAATTTGCAACAGCTTTATGATCTATTACTTCACCTTTCTTTTCCCTGTACTCCCTCTCTCTCTACTGTATGCTCTCTAATAATCCAAACACTGTCTCATTAAAGAATTGTTTTTAAAGATATGAATGATTTGGATCACCCCTTTTAAAACACAGATCTCCTCTTCATCTCCCGTAGGTGCTGCCAGCGATGTGCCTGGGCTCCATCGTGCAGCAGGCTGACAGTGTGAGGGCCTACATGGCCTCGGCCTTCTGCTTCAGCCTCCTGGCTTTTCTCTCCTCCACCAGGGTCGTCTACAGCCGCGCCGACCTCCAGCGCTGAAAAACTCTTAAATCACACACGGTCAGAGGGTTACGTCAGCCGAGGGTCGCAGTACTTGACCTCCACAGTGGTTGCAGTGCGGAAGAAGTGCATCCTAAATGATAGTCACGACAGACAGATGAAGATATATCTGCTGTTTATGACGTGAAAAAGGCTGTTGAGGGGAAAGAAATATCGTCTCTCTTGAGGGTTTTTATGACGTTGAGGGACTCTGGTAGGGTAAAACAATTTAAGAATCAAGGTATCAGTTCTTGTGATACGCATAAAGCACTTCTTCTACATTGTGCAGCTCAGTCAAAATTAAAGTCGTGACACGTTATGTGTCAAACACTGCTTTGTTTTGTTCCCCACAGTCCGTTCTCAAGGCCAGGAGTGAGATAAATGGATTGGATGCTGCGCTGTCATCGTGCTCAGGGAAGCTTGTTTGTGGATACAGTAAGAATCAGTTCAGTACCCGTTGAGTCTGTGTTCATGTACTGTATGTGTTTGTATCCTTATACAGGGAGGGGAGGGGAGGGGAGGGGAAGTGGGGGGTCTGTGCATTGTGAGTCCATGAGCGATACCCCACTGTGTACTGTTGCTTAGAAACCATACAGGAGTTTTGACTCTCCTCATGCAGTACGCTGCAATCTCCTCATCCATGTGCTCCGTTTGGCTTCTGTGCAAAATCAGTCACAACAAACAGCAAATAGCATAAATAACGCTATAAGCTGAGACCTTTTAGAAAATATAAGTACCTTCCCAGGCAAGTGTCCCAGTATTCTGAGCTGTGCTGGGAGGTGCTGGCAAAGTAGGTCAGTGACTAACATGTCATTTTTAAATTATCTACCCACACCCTGTCCATCTATTGTTTCATTTCTTTAGAAACTGGCACCGGAATATGTCAACATCTCAGGGACAATATTGACTTTTCAAAGCATTACTTTGCATCCGTCAGATTTTCTTATCCAGAATGAGTGCATGGGTACATACAGTACGACCAAATCAGCCTCTTTATGGAGACAAAATAGGAAAAACAGTAGGAATTTATCAGTGCTGTTTTACTGGGGATGTACAAGCAGCTTCATTTGGTGTGTGTGTGTGTGTGCGCGTGTGTGTGTGTGTGTGTGTTTCCTTGAGCTGCTGTAGAGTCGTCTCAGTCAGTATCAGCAGACAGAAACAGCACCAAGGACACACAGATCTCTAATTGTCACTCTGCTCAGTCACATAAAGTCACTCTGAGGATGAATACTGGCACCTCCATCGTGTCTGTTGTCTGTCTGTGAGCCTCCACATGCTCCATTGTTGAAAAACATACTTGTCGAATTAAATATTAACTTGCTGGACTGTCTCCACAGATATTTATATCTATGGAGACAGTCCTGTTTATTGATATCAGTTTCTCTTCAGAGGAACATTTTCTCTCTTTTGCTTTTTCTTACCATCAATATCATATAATCTGATATTATAATTTGTTTTTTGATTTAGCTTTTAATAATGCATCGCCATGATTCCATATTGAATGTTTTTATGCTAAATGCTTTTATGAAGAGAACTATAATGCATCAAGCAGTATTGATCCTATTATT
This sequence comes from Holocentrus rufus, assembly GCA_900302615.1. NCBI lineage: Eukaryota > Metazoa > Chordata > Actinopteri > Holocentriformes > Holocentridae > Holocentrus > Holocentrus rufus. Next base: position 13,215 of record OMLF01014326.1, read on the forward strand.
GATAGATGGCTTAAGAGATAAGATGATATTTTTACATTATATTTTTCAAAGCTTTGTTCTCCTAAGTAGCGTTCAGATTTTTGCTTCACTGCCTGTCAGTCATTTAATACATAAAGGATACAATGGCATTATTACACTGGATTCAGATACAAGAGCCTTTACATAAAATAATGACTGAAATATTACAAATCAAATCATAAAGATTTTATATAGAATGTGTTAAAGTCTTTTTTCTTTCATATGTTCTTTTTTTAACTAAAATGCTTCACTAGATGGTGAATCCAACGCTTTCGCCTCACTTTTGGTTGAGCTGGTGAGTCTTCTTCTGTGGCTCCTCTGAACCACCAGAGGTCACCTGTGCACCACAACAAACAGATCAACAGAGTCCAGTCCGCTTTAGAAGTTTTATAAAACACTTCAGGCAAAACAGATTCCTGAACAAAATCCTGAACATGGGAACAACAGCATGGAGGTAAATACAAGACAGACGAAAAAAAAGAAAAAGGAAAGGCTGATATGGAGGAGATAATGGAACAGTTAATGGAGCAAGTGCAATCTGTCCGGCCAGATCACTTCTGTGTGATTTGGCGAGGTTTCTTGCCAGTCCCATCCGGTTTAATCCCAGTCCTAATTATTTCTTGTTTACAATCACAGAACTTCTACCTAAACAACCTTAAAGTCTACACCAGAGAGATGATACCAAAGAAACGTACATTTAAAACTATTTTCATATGATTATTACATAACAGACATGTCCTGTCCTGTTCCAGTGTCAGCCTGTAGTTTCCCATCTTCCCCTTTCTCTTGTCATCCCAACACAATGGCGCTTGATGATGTTTGTGGATCTCAAACTGTCAAAAAAATCGTACATGTGAAAAACTCAGTAGCAACAGCTCTTTCCAAAAGCGGTGACATAGATACCCGACATAATCCATCACCCTCAGGGCCAGGAGTTTTGTTGGGGACTATTTCCTGCTGCAGAACACCAGCAAAGAGTATCTATCTGCCCTGAATTTGTACTCACTGGAGGCGGATATTTTGTTTATTGTCTTATCTACCATAACCAGACACTTTAAAGGCTTTGTTTCTGTTTGTGCTTGAAGGACAGCGCCCTCTTCCTGTTTTGTGCCGTAAAGCAATGCAACACATCAAATCCGATCAGATGGCTCACAATTTAAAATGCAGTGCCGAGGCTGCCGGTCCTCTCAGTGAAGGTCTAATTTGTTTACATTATTTGTAATAATGTCTCAATATTAAAGTTATAACAATTTGTTCATATCACAATGCTACATATTGCACCTTTAAAGCTGATTATAAATTGTTGTAATCCCTGACATCAGTAGAAAGCCTTTTTTTCGGCCCCACAGAGAAGGACCAGCTGTTTTCTTTTCAATATATTTGAGTGGACTTTGTAATCACATTATACATATCGGGGGAGGATCACGAGTTAATAATTGCAGGATAATATAATAATATTTTGCACTCGTCCGCTTGCTGTCAGTGCAGGGAAAATTTTGCAATTGGTTATCAATTAGATAATGATATGTGCCCTAGACAAAAGTTGTCTTATAATTAAAATATAGGCCTTTATACCAATCAGATTGTTTAGGGAGAAATGAGAAAGTCTCAATGTGATGGAGTGAATGAGTTGGCTTGTTGAATGCCAACGCACGCATGCTATTCGCTCTAATACTGATACTGAATAGAAGAGCTGTTACCCCTAAAAGAATTTCATTAGTCTGGGTTTCAGTGAAGAATTTTAGTCATAGCTTTATAATATTCATGTACAAAATGGTCTGATGTATTCATTTTTGTGGCCTTTTATGCTTTTAGAGGTATTTAAATTTTATTCTTTGCTGTTTTTTTTCCAGGAGAAGCAAAAGGCAAAATGTGAATCGTGACACTGGCTGGTCAAGCCTCTTTAAAACAATGATACTACTTTCAGCGAGCCCACACATGATCGCCAGGAAATGTACTAAATAATAATTTTGTGGTTCTACAGTCTCAGGCAATACCAGACCTCTACAATATAGTTTTGTGGACAAGGTTACCCTTCCAATTGGAGTAGAGACCATTTCTCTTTTACAGCCCATTCTTCTCCAATAAATGGACCACTTGTCTATGAGTTCAGAGGCAGTCGAAGCCAGCCAGTTGTTGGACATAAGCCCACTGTAGATTTTCGGACTGTGGGAAGGCTGGAGGAGATGATTGTACTTGTTGGTGGATGTGACTTGGTGTGCCACATCACGCAGGGAGGAAAGAAAGTTCTTTGTGATCTTAGCCTGTCTGACATCACTCTTCCCGACATGAAGTACCATGTCGCTCTTTTTCCTGTTGTCACTGGCAAGTGAAGTTAAATTCGTGGCGACGTTACTAGCCCTAGTCTAACATTGCATGTTGTAGAAATGTCAATTACAAGGGGTTTTCACGTGTGACCAGGCTGGGTAAGCCTATATTTTTCCAACTGTAATGCGGGGAGAGAAATGTTCCAGGACCGAGGGTTCGGGAAGACCAGTGGATGTAGGCTGTATCCTGTGTGGTTGAACTTCTCCCAAAAATATGTTTAGAGACATTCCCTCCATTGGAATGAACCATGCAAATGCACAACGTTACATGTAATAAAACAACATAAACTTCACAGCAAAAGCAATAAAATAAAAATCTAAATAAATGGCAGCAAACCAAGGTGACTGCTGAGGAGGTTTACTTCGCTGAATGTTCCTGATCTATTTCTGTAACTGTTCCTCTTAGTTGTAAATGAATGGAAGAAAGAGGATCTGAGTATATGCATGCTTTTGGATAAGCCTGTTAGTCATCTTTACAATAACAATCTTTAATCGTGCAAACATCTGCAGCATCAATGCAGCATCAGTGTTTATTCACTGCAAACAGGTCGGATGTGGCCTGTGTGGTGAAGCTGTCTGATATAACAGTTTACACTGAACCACAGCACCAGAGCTGCATGAACAAATACGTCTCTCAGCTTTCAATGATCTTCAGTGACATTATATGATCCATAGCAAACATCTGGACTAAGCCCTGTAATCCTAAATTACACTGACTTTGAAACCGTGATTGCCAAGCAAGGGGAGCTGCACAGATTTGTATTATGGCTCACACATAGATGCACGGTCTGTTTAAATTTGGTCTGATTTAATGGGATGAAATAGTTTCACTGTAATGTCTAACAGTTTCTGCAGTATGTGTTGCTGTGTAGAGCAGCATCACGGCCTGGTGATCAGAGACCCAGTCCTGTAACTGCTACATCACAGGTTAGATCTCCAGTGCCCTTAAGCAAGGCGCTTAATCCTTGCCTTACCCGCTCAGAGTCAGCTATACTGCAAATGCCCGTCACCAACATTAAGAGGAACCAAAAATAACAAGCGCAAAGTTCAGGGTTTTAGTGCCTTTACAATATTGCTGTAAACAAAGAATGGTCATATAAAAGCAAAATCCAAGGAGAAAAATAAGAGAGAGAGCAATTAGGGAGCATTTAGTGTCTGGAGGGGAAGTCATTATCATTCCCTCTGCTGTGCGAGCATGTGTGCATGTGTGTGTGTGTGTGTATGTGTGTGTTGGACGGAGATAGGGAGTACGGTTTTCATAGGAATGGCTTTTTTTAAAGACAACTTACTTGAGTGAATTGGCAGTGAGAGTTTCACAGAACCACACATCATATTTCACAGTTGCCACCAACCGAAATCAGTGCAATATGGCATCGGTTTTGAAAAAAAAAAAAGACTGCTGTGGTCCCTTGGGGTGACATTTACAACACCGCGACTTCAGTAGCCAATTTTTTTTTTTGGACTTCCTCAATACCAGATGTAACACATTCATCACAGCTTGCACAAATCTTCTGCTTAACCAATCCACAATATGGTGAGAGTTAATGGTTAACCCCGATGTGTGACTAGAATGATTGTTGAAGTGGCAAACCCACCCTGCTGCACCCACCACACAGCCACACACACACTAACACAGTGATTTCTGCCAAACATATTTATACTTGTTCACAGGGGAAAAAAATCCTGAAACAAGTGAAACTGCACTGGAAACAAGTGGGATTATCTCATCCCATTGGCAGATTTTTTAATTTTCACTTTGTTTGGAGAATAACAAGATTTCAAGACTCCATATGAGACTAAATGACTTGTTGAGATGGAAAATGTTTGCAGTGCATCAACAGTAACACAGCAGGCTGGTTTGTGTTTATTCCATGCAGGCTGGCATCAGAGCAGTCCCTTCAAAGTTTAAACAAAACATACACACTTTGTTTACAATGTTTACCCCATTCATCCACTATCCGGGTTGTCCAGGGAACATAATATACTGCAGGGTTTCCAAATGTGGACACACCAAGGGTCTGTGAGTAATAGTTTAATTTCACTATTATCTAAAAGTTTGCGCAATCCGAAAAAGTCCTCCGTTGGTCTTCTGATTACACAACCTACAATACTGTCAGTTCTTCTGTCTTAAGTCATATCTAACAACAACAATCTCAAGGACATCTACAGAAGGATCTTGTTCATATAAACATATCCATCTGTTTAGTGTCGGACAACATTCATTTTGTGTTCTTTTCAACACGACACATGCCAGAACCAAGACAAACTGACTCAACACATGCTGTCATTATATATTGTATTGAAAAGCAACACAAATGTGCACAGTCCTAGAATGGACACATGGCTGTCTTGGAAATAACATATCTTCTTTGGTTTTTGAAGAATGTCTCAAAATCTCATGGATGAGGACATTAATCTCTGGGGATGAAGGTCTTTACAGAGCTCAATTTGAACACAATTGTAATAAAAAGGTTTGTTCATCACTGACACACTGTAGCCCTTTGACTGCATTTATACAGAATATATATGCAAAAGTGGACAAAATAACAGAAACCCTACATGGAAAGGGATTTAAAGAGTAAATAAGCACAATATAAAATTGCTGTTATGAGTTGAAACTTTCAAGCGTGTTGTATTCGGGACACACCTCAGGTAATGCCAAAGGCAACGACCAAACCGACAGAACCTGAACTCCAGGAGCATCTGTTATAAAACCTGCAAAATTATGCAATAGGCTATAGCAAAGAGAACTAAATCATGACAAGCATCCAACAGACGTAACAAAACTATGGACTCAAAAATCACCACAGAACTAAAACAACACTCCTGTCATGTGTTTCATAAAGCAGGTATTTACAGCAGGGCTGCCATCCAGACACTGCTTGTATGCAAGGCCAGCACACAGAGTCAGTATCTCGTGTAAGGAGCACAAAACCTGGAGCCTTATGTAATGGAAAAAGTAATATGATTTGATGAGGCATCTTTCAGTTTTTCCTCCATCCAGATGGATTTGCTCTTGGAGGGAGCCAAGAGAGAGCCACAGGAGTCATAAGGTCTGATGATTGCTCTGCACAGCTGTATAATGGCCAAGAAATGTGAAGCCCTGGGGTGCAAACACTGTTCCCTCATGATGTTCCTATAATCAAAGATGAAAACATTTCGGTACACACTGCTAAACAAATTCAAGAGTGGTTTCATGAACAGCAGGATGAAGTCAAACTCCATCATAGCCACAGTCTTCAAATCTAAACATCATTGAATCTTTATGGAAAGTAGGTTTCCACTTCATTCATTTCTTGGTGAACTGGAGGTTTTCCCTCTGGAAAAATGGTCCAGTTACACACAGTTCAGGATTCAGGATGACAGCAAGAAGAGGAGGAGTGAAGCTGTCCTGAAGGTAAAAGAAAAAATCGGCCATGCTACTTATTTGATATTTTGTATTCCTTTATTGTTCTGTGTTTCCTTTATTGTGTCCACCCTCTGTATATAACATCAATAGCTTACATTGTATTCCGTGCACTGGCGGTATAGCGATCCCTCCATCAACACATGGCAAAGCAGAATTTATCGAGCGGCAGCCAATCGGAGCGCTCCTTTTAGGGCGAGCCTCCGCGCCCTCCGCCAATCCGAGCGGCGGAACGAGACCCGTGCCTCCGAGTTGTGCAGCGAGGCCGTCACGTGACTGTGGGAGAAGGAATGCCAACATGGACCCGTGGCAAGGACGGGATCTGAGTCTGCGACCACAATAACACGACGGAGAAAAAGACGCAAAAATAAACGCCCAATCGACGGCGCAGCCTGTCCGCCCCGAGCCCGCTGTAAATAACACACGGTAGGTTCACAGGATGCGGTGGGATTTGCCTCTTTGGTATCGCTGGGGAGACAGAGAAGCGTAAATAGAATTTTTTTTGACCCAGCCGAACTTGAGACTCGTGGATTCCCTTACAGGCTACAGATGTATTCAGGTGGATTGCCATGTTGCGGAGCGCCCCTCCTCCTCAAATATTGTCACAGTGTTGTGGGGGTTTTTTTTTAGCCTTACATTTCGCAGGGTGCAAGTTTGCGCAGGGGCTAGTTTTTCTCGCCATATGGGTATTATGGGCGCGTCAATGTGGGCCGTGTTTACCAAGCGCCCTGTTCGTGCACGGTGTAAAGTATCAGGCCGTGCTGCAACATGTGCGTGATGGTCAGACAGCGGATGATGCCAGCAAGGAAGACCCCTTTATATAAGAAAACGTGACTCACATTTCCACATTTCTACTTTAGCAGCATCCTCTGGGAGTGTGGTTCCCAATGTGGGGTGTGGGGACCAGCGGGGGTCCTTTAATAGACTTCCAAGGGTCCCCCGGTAAAATGATAAATAGTTTGATTTAACTTGAATTTCCCATACTAGAAAGTAGCATTTCCAGAGAGTGTGTAAGGATGGCTGTTTTGATCACAGGTTTCTTTGTTTACATTGCTACCGCACCCTCAGTATAAGAAGTTATGTAATTCTGTGCTAAATCAAATCTGACAACAAAAATCTTCAAAGATGGGATTTCTTAGAGCAGATTCTTGTCAAATGGAAGTCCATGGGCATGAAAAGTTATATATTGACATGAGGAATTTTTGGGAACCCTAAACTTGGGCTTTGCAGCAATTTTTCACCGATTATTTTATGATAAAAGCGATTTATCTCAACATTCCCTTGGCAGGTTTTTGGATTCCTGTATTTCCTGTTTCACTGGCGTCCTGTTCCCACTGTGTCTAGCCTGGATCGATGGTGTCTATCAGCAGCCGAGCGCCTAGTTTGGAGAATGACCTGTTCAGGGACAGCGGCAGCAGCCTGTTCTCCCTGGAGCTGGCAGAGGGAACGGGCAGCGAGGGGGGCAGTTCGGCCTCCTGTTGCAGCCCCGAGGCTGGGGAGCTAGCGGCAATGCTCAGCTCCAGCCCGGGAGAGGAAGAGGAGGAGGAGGATGAGGAAGAGGATGGTGATGGTGAAGACGAAGGGGGTCGTCTGCGTATTTTCCTAGGAGCAGGGGGAGAGGGGGAAAGCCAAGCTGTGAGCCAGGACCCCAGGCTGCCGGATTTCGCCCTCCGTCTGCCGTCCCCGTTCTCCCCTACCCTGGAGGACATAGAGGAGTTCCTGAGGGAAAAGATGGAAGTGGTCAGAGATGAGCTGTTGGACACTAAAGAGCAGGCCTCCCCTTCCCTGTGCAGCTCCACTGAGTCCCCATCTTCCACTGAACCCCCACCCTCCTTTGGGGTGACTCACAGTGAGCCAGGCACTGGTGTCTCCCGGTGCTCCCCGAGTCCAAGCACCCCTCAGAACCAGCAGCACAGCCCGGGCCCAGCCGACCCTTCCCCTTCTGCCCAAATAACGCCCTCACCCTCCGCCTCAGTCCCTCCGATGCTCCTGGGTGCTCCGTTAGTTCTTCAGCTTCAGCCCCTACCTCTGGCCCAGCCTCACGCCCAGGCAGGCTCTCCCCCGGGGGCGCCCAACAGCATCCGGCTAGCCCACCTGGTTGTGGGGGTCCAAGGTGCTGCGGGGCAAAATTTCACCCTGCTGGCCCCCCAGGTGCCCTCCGCCACCGCCACGTTGGTGCCACTGAACGGTGGGGAAATGGGGTCAGCTGACCAGAAGTATGTGAAGATCGCCCCTCTGCCCATCACAATGAGAACTCTGGAGATTACGGGCGTGGCAGGGGTCGGGGGCCAGGGGGGCGGCCTGTTAAAGGCAGTGGCCCCCCGGCTGTCCAGAGCGCCCCCTACAGAGACTATGAGGGTCCATAAGTGCTCCCACCCAGGCTGTGAGAAGATGTACACCAAGAGCAGCCATCTGAAAGCTCACTTCCGCAGGCACACAGGAGAGAAACCCTACACGTGTAGCTGGCCTGACTGTGGCTGGAGGTATGTGCCATGATGTAAAACTGCTGGGATATACAGTAAATAAAAAGTATGATCATATGGACTAGGGTAATGTAGATTAAAGGATACATCAGGTTTTTCAGAAATTGTCCCCATTGTCAACTTACCCATTAAAGGACACATCAAGATTTTTCCATTATTTATGTTCCCATCCATTTCATCATGGGACTATGTAGGGCTGCAGTTAATGGTTATTTTCACTATCTATTATTCTGTTGATTATTTTTTTGAAATGACAAATGCCTATCACAAGTTCCCAGAGCCAAAAATGATTTCTTCAGATTGCTTCCTTAGTCTGAGCAACAGCCAAAAAACTCCAAACCAATTTTAGAAAAATATAAATGCAGAAAAGCAAGTAATTCTAGGATTTGTGAAGCAGTAACCAGAAAATGTTTGGTATTTTTACTTGGTAAATGACTAAAACAATTAATCAATTATCAAAATTATAACCGATTAATTTTATGTAGATCATCTTATCGATAAATCGACTGATTGTTTCAGCCTGGAGACTGGAAACTGAGATAGATAATCCATCACAGTGAACATTTTTCCATAATTAATTTGTTACGTGCTGGTTGGAAACTGACATCTGGGATTCTGAAGTCAGCTGCACAACTGCATTGCATTTGTGTGCTTTTTTTTTTTTGAAAAGCAAACGTGGATGATGTGAAAAGGATGCTGTGGATCAGACTGCTGCTTTTTAAAAAAAAAAATCAAAAGAAGAAAATGTTGTGATAGGCTACCAAGTTTCACGCCAAGTGTCAGACAAATTTCATATCATTAAAGCTACATCTTATCTTATCTTAAGTAGGAAATGTTTTTTGCTGAGTCAGAAGTCCTGGATGTTGAGGCTTCCCACCAGCATGTGAACCCACCAGCAGATCCTAGACTTGTCAGATCAACTTGCACAACGATAAAGTTCCTGACAAAATAAATTAGGGCAAAATGTTCACTGGGACAGATTACCTATCTCAAGTTTCAAGTGTCTGCAAATTGATTCTAGTAGGTTACTGTAATGAAATGGGTGAAAAATAATGGCTGCATGAGAGGTTGGGCAATGCAAAAAAAGAAAAGTTAATTTATATTTAGTAGAATATGGACACCAAAATCATGTATTTGACCTTAGTAAATTGTTGGCTCTGGGACGCTATGCTAACACTGTGCTGAGTGATAGTATTCATCTAGCATGACTGACCTTTCAGTACTGAGGAGTTGTTTTTGGTTTTATATATGGCAACAGATTCACAAACTCAAAAAATCTTTAGCTTAGTGAGTTAGCTAATTTAGTCTGGTTTATTCTTGGAACTATTCCAGTTCAACAACAGTGTATTCATCTGCTGCGTAGTGATATTTAGCTGCACAGCCTTGGTAAATGGGTAGTTCATGATAGTTAGCACATGTACAAAGTTATATTTGCATCATATTTTGTGTAAATCTTACCAGTTTACTAAAAAAAATGACAGACTTAATTATATATCACTGAGATTACTTAGCGTTTAGCTTTACAGTTTCTACAAGTTCTCATTTTATTTCTTTAGAGATAAAAGTATTTACTTGTTGTCCCTCAACATGTGGTATAAAGTGTTAGCATGGAGCATCAGATCTACCGGGGACACGTGGATGATTTTGGTGTCTATGTTGTCATCACTTCATGGGTAATCAGCCAATAGGCCGATCTCCCAAATAACTGTGTATTCTTTGTAGCTGTTTCCAAACCCCAGATGTCTGTTCTTGTGTCGCCAGGTTCTCTCGGTCTGATGAACTTTCTCGTCACCGGCGCTCTCACTCTGGCATCAAGCCGTACGAGTGTTCACTGTGCGAGAAGAAGTTCGCCCGCAGTGACCATTTATCCAAACACACTAAGGTCCACCGCAGCTCCAGGCCCAGCAGGATCATCAGAGCCATCGTGTGACACCTTGACCTGGCCTGCACCCTGCCTAGCACCCGAACCACCCACCCAACCAGCCCAGCCCACCCAGGGGAGTCTGGGTGCCCCTCAGGACTTTTGGTGCTTCACGAGCAGAACTTCCACATAAATCTTGAGAGCTGGCTGCTGTTTCCTCTCCATAATCTCTTTACTTACTTTCCTCTCCTGCTGCTTGTCATCCTCTCCTGTCCCGTCTGCTAAATTTTCACTCACAGCAGATGTGTGCTTGTCTTAGTGCTACAGTGAGCTAACAGCCACCTCAGGAAAATAAGGTTGCTCAGCTGAAAATGGATTTCTGGCCTTCTCGCACGCATGCACACACACATATACACACACACACTCACACACACACACACAGATTACAGATAAGAGGAACCAGTCTTACAGCAGTCCCTCTTCCAAACCATTGCTTGCACTACTGTTCCTGTTCATAGCATTGCTAACTAAATTTTCACAGCGCTTTCTTTAACAGAGTTACAAGGTGCTGTCGTAAGCAGGATATTAACTAGTAGCGGGAACTAATGATAACATTTAACTTTACAATCTCTTGCTCTAGGCCAAACTTCAGGGTCCATATGCATTAAGCTTATTATCGTTTTTATACGCGAACACTGTTGGTTGTTGTGATCGTCAGAGTATAAAGCTACTTTGTGTTTGTTCGTCCTACATTTGGGTCACATTCATGCCATGTGTTCTCATCACAAGGGTTGTGGTGGACATGGATTCACGTGGCTGAGTGGAGTGGCCAGCTCTATAGGGTGAAATTATATATATATTTTTCACTTACATGGATTTGTAGAGTGTAAATCCACTATGCATTAGACTTGACAGACTTTGCTCAACATTTAATTTGGCCAGTTTAGAATAACGTCCAATGCATCCAACCCAGGCCTTCGCTGCATTCGCCCAAACATAATCTGCCCTGTCTTGACCTGTATGCCTTTTCTCAATCCCGGTATCCCCTAATCTCGATTGATGCCTTTGTCCGTGTCAGAAAAAAACGCACTTGATCCTACTTTTGTACTGATATCATGTGACTGCTCTTATTTAACTGTGATTTTGATCTGGGGGTTGCCAAACCAGAAATCCTTGTTCTGGCCGCGTGAGAGCATGAAAGTGACACCCTTGTTGCGTGACCTACAATTTATAAGCTCTTTGTTCTCTGTCTTTGAAATCATTGTGCAGCCGATTTATGTGGCCTACCAGCTATTTGGTGTACATGCTAACTTTGGCTCGATGGCACAAAGTGATGTGAAACACTGCTCTTTCTTATTTACAGTAACAGAATTACTGTAAACACTTTTTCTGTTTGTTACGGCAGCAAGGAAAGCTAACGATATAAAAACCTGGAAGGGCAGCTAATCTCTATTCAATCATCTGTATTAGCCTACTCAATATAACGTGTACTGACTATAACGGACAATGTTAACATTATGTGTACAGAGCTTGTAGCCTTTAAATGGATGTTTTTATCAAAGAGGATTTTCAATCAGTGCATTAAGCTATTTCGTAACGTTTTGGAGAGGTTTTGGTCTGTCATGTGAGTTTGATTGTAGCGTGATCAATCTGTGGAATGTCACTGGTCTGGGATTTGAAGTCCCACTCTGCCCATTCACAACCCATTAAGCTGAGTCTGCTGGTCTCAAGTGCACTTGTGTTCGTGGAAAAGTAGAAGCAGTCATTGTGCTCTACGGCAATTCCACAAATTTTGGAACCATAAAATGCCAAAAAAGCATTTTTTTTTTCCTGCCGGAGGTTAAACTGCGCTGTAACTAGCGCAGTCACCATTATCATTTCCTCTTTGATCTGAAAACGTTGGTGCTTGTTAACCGGTGCTTCACCAGATATGGTTTGAAAAGACCGTATACCTGAGAGCAAAAAGCTTCACATAACTGGATCGTCTTCGCTGAACCAGCAGATACTTCATTACTACTCACTATAGGCTACTGGCAATCTAACGGTGAGCGAAATCGGTGCTTTTGGACAAACTCAAAAGTAGAGCACTTCTGCATGTAGAGCAATGCACATTGGCTCACATAGCAATCATCCTCATATACAGTATGTGTCTCTTAGTGTTATGGATACATTAGGTTTCATTCTTTAAAAAACAACCATGCATTGTAGTGTAAAAACCCATTTAAAGCAGACAGACGGGCAGACATGTTTATCTGTCTGAACCAGTGCTGTCTTTGTGTCTGAGCCTCCCCAGGCTGCTTCTACTGACCTACATCCAGACCTGTATTCCCTAATCATCCTCCACTTCTCTCTCTCTCTCTCTCTCTCTCTCTCTATCTCTCTCTCTCTGTGTCTCTGTGTCCCTCTCTCTCCCGGTCCTGCCTGTATATCTGTTGGAGTACAGGCTGTATTTTTTGAATACCAGAAATGCTATTTTCCTATTTACAAAAATAAAGAGCGAAAAAGGCCGAGTCATTTTGCCTTGTTGTCTTTCGAGGAATCCGAGACATCTGTTGGCGCTACAGCGTCTTGAGGACAAAGTGAGCATCACAGTAATGAGTGGGTTCTTAGGCAAGTCTGGAAACGCACTTTATCATTGTAGGGTTCTTGAAATGTTTGGGATATTGCACAAAAAATCTGGCGAGGCATGAAAAACATTAGGATTTATGCACATATGAATATGCATTTTCTGTTGCTCAACACCTCTGCAGTTTTGTAAATTACAGTTTTAGATCATTTATTTATTTATTTTTGTGAAGAATAATAATCTGCTATAGAGTGACATGGTCTAGCTTAGACAGTATTTCCAGCCACTATTAGCAAAGTCTTAATTGCACTGAATACTGACCAAACCAGACACAAAATTAAGTTTGGAAAACTGGTTTTGCAAACTTGGAAAATGGATTTAGAAATGGAAAATGTGTAGAAGCCCTTTAATAACACGACTAATAGCAATAACGCCCCAAAAGTTTTGAGAATTGATTTAAAAGGTTATACAAATTTAGCAGTTTGAGCTCCTCAGGCAAATTGATCCAATCCGGTCTAGAGTCCCTGATGGCAAAGACCTCATTAGCTTGTTTCTGATCTAAATCTTGGAAAAGCCAAAGCATGTAAATGGTGTATGTAAATGCTTTCCTTGATTATGAACCCAGGATGGGCTTTTAACTTTTGTGCATCAACCAGAATATAGGGAGAGGAATCAAAAGTTTACCACCAAAATCGGCTATTTTATCAGGAAAGCAGATTTTTAGAATACAAGACTCCAAGTGATGGTTCTGTGCCAGTGTAGTTTGTAGAGCAGACAGTTGCCAGCCTCATCTTACAGCTTCACTCATCACCCCTCCTCCCCACCCCCCTCCTATTTTACCCAGTGACTGTTTCACCACTGAAAACACACAAAAAAAAATGTCATTTCCTGCAGCACCAAACAATAGTGGGGATTACAGCAGCGTGTAGGTGTCAGGATAACTACATCAAGGCTCTTTCAGTGAGTCTCAGTCTGGGTAGAAAAACTGTTGTTGGCAGGTTTCAATCATGCAATCAACTTCCCCAGCTCTGATCCGACCGCTGCAGCACGGCGGAGAGTCTCTGTGTGCAGCAACACTCAGCTGGAGAGAGCAGGGCAAGAAAGCAGAGAGGAAATTGCTGCTCTATCTAGAAGCATATCAGGCTGGAATTTCTGGCTGTGGTGCTTTCCAGTTGTGTTTGGCTCAGTGGGAGCGCCCCGAGGAAACCGGGGCAGGTCTCAAAGCAAAGATTTGTGTACCCTCCCTTCCTGCCCTGCTCTGTCTTCCAGTCAGCAGTCTGAGGCGGCGGGGTCGGTAAAAAGCAGTTCTCCGGGGGGGTTTCTTTTGTGCCGCTTTGATCCACCGAGCTAAAACAGTCCTGCGAGGAGAAACCGGAGCTGGACAGGAAGAGAGGAAAGGCGGACGCTTTGTGGAATGAAATGTGGCCGCGGGCTGTAATGTAATAAGAGTAGCTGACAACAATTTTGGCCAGAGGTTACTGTCGGTCAAAGCGCTGTATGGGCTTTAAAGAGGAACAGCACTCCCTTTAAAAAGCAATAGGTTTACACTAATGACTAAGTGTGAGTGACAACAGCTCCCACCTAAAGCTAAAGACCAGAGAGGGGAGGGCTTCTCCAATCTATAACTTGAAACTAGCTCTTTGACAGTTATTTGGAGACTTATTTTTAGGATATATATAATGTTTGCTTCAGCTTCTACATTGATATGCTTCATTTTAAAGGACTGATCTAAGTGCTGAACTACAATATGCATATTCATAAGTCAGACATTTTCCCTCTCTCCCAAATCACTGTCTGTGCAGCTATACATCGGTATCACATTACAAATTAGGAGGTGGGTCAAACAGTTTCATTTCCTCATTTCCTGTAATTTTGTGTTATTAGAAAAACGTGATCGTTTGTGATGTTACTGATGCATTTTGATCTAACATGCTTCCACTACATTCTCTGTGTTCTTTCTTTCTTTCTGATATATTTGATATTTTGATATGTCACCGGCATTGCTACTTTCTTTGTGGCCTTGTTCAAAAGGAAACTGAATTCACACTGGTGCTAAAAGAGTGGCCGGAGAAAAGCTGAAGACGACTGGATGACACACATCATTGTGTGCGGATCAAAGATGGAGTTGTGCACAGGGAATATCTTGTAAACAGGAGATAGTTAGATTAGTGAGTCATGGGCAGGCAAGAGTTTGGACTGAAGAGGAATGAAAAAAAAAAAGGGATTCAGTAATCTCTTTAGAGCCCTTCAATTCTGTTAGATTATATTCTCAAGTCTGCAGCCAGTAAACAGCTGCCAAGGAAATACATATGAGAATACTGTCTTTCCTACAAACAGACAATTATTCTGATGGTGTAAAGGTGTCAGAAATGAGAGGACAAATCCATAGGTGTCTCCTCCCACTGTGATGACTCATTCAACAAGTAACTCAGTCCAACACCACAACTCTGTAAATAATCGCTCTGTCCTCTCTAACTGCATTTCATTATGCTCCAGGGACTGAATACCCCTAATGATTTTTGGCTGGAAATCAGAGCCCTATTTGGACTAATAGTGAGCACTGATTGGCTGCCAAAAAGTAAAACAGCCAACTGTGCCTGTACAGTGTTTGTAGCTTAATTTTGCCTGAGGTGTTGATGTTACTGTACTTGATTATAAATCAGTCTGTTCACTAACAAATACTACTACTACTAATAATAATAATGATAAACTTTAATTTTAGAGCACCATTCATACAAGATCAAAGTGCTTTACAATAAAATGAAGAAATTAAGTGTTACCAGGGACACAAAGAAAGAAGCCAAAACAGACAAATTAAAGGATAATTCCAGTATTTTTGAACCCTATTTGGGTCTCAATGATTAATAGGAACAAAAAGTTTTGGAATTGGTCCAGTATTGAGCGAGAACGCTATAACCGGCAACTGTGAAACACGGCTGTCATGTAGTCGAATGGGGCAACCTCTCCACGTCAAAGTACGTCCACTAAATGTGTTTGTTTTGCCACTGACAGGCTCAGAAATAATACTGGAATTATCCTTCAACACAAATGCAAATAGTAAAATTAGCAATAAAAACAGTGATTGATAAAATATGTAAGAGATAGTAAAAACAGAAACTGCTAAGAATAATAAAATATGTAAGAGATAGTGAAAATAAAATGACAATTTTATTTAAAGTTAAATTAATAGATTGAAAATGTTCACCAAGCCCTTATCTCTTATAGCAGATAATACAAAAATCCTCATATCAATCTTGTATTTCAGGATTTATATAAAAAATGTTGATATTGTCCATATGTCTATTGTAGCCATCAGTTAGCTGTCACATCTTTAAGTGTTTAGTACTGTCAGTTTGACAGGACGCTCTCCAGTACAGGCGTGTTTTTACATGTTTCCACATCTACAGGTCCAGCAGACACTTACTGAGGATCCCAGCACTGATGTAAGCAGAGTCCCTGCCTCTTCACACACTGTTCATTAAAGCTGCACAAGGCAACTTTGCATGTTGGCTGCCATAAATGACAGCAAGTGTAAAAAGTTTGAATCCTGCAGAGTTCAAAATTTGTAAGGTGATGTCAGGAAAGTAAATTTACTTTCCTAGAACTGTTGACATTAGCAGAAACTCTGTACACATATCTCACAAGGTAAACTGTTGTCACAATCTTCCAACCTGACTCGCAGCGTTTTCTCTGACTGTTTGACCAGGTCGTCTACAACTATATGAACACAAGTCAGAGTCAAATTCAGTAATGTTCTAGATTACTTTCAATTCCTTGATAAAATCTGACCTTTTACAAAAAACACTGTATTCAATAATTATCTTACAAATCCAAAGAAATTCACATATTAAAATCCCTCTCTGTGTCCATGTCAAATATATTTTTTTTACTATTCCATTTTTAAGAAACTGTGACTTAAAATCAGTTGAAAGCTCATTTCACATTATTTGCCCAAAACAATTAGGTATAACAATGTGTCTATCAACATGCAATCTAAAGATCAAACAGATTCTTCTTTGGTTAGTCTCAAACTATAGGCAATATAAATATAAAATAACTTCACTCAAGCATTTTGGATTCACTAATAAAGCTAAAAAACTGATAAACTGCATTGGGAGTGAGGATGCCCTCGGACCTCCCTTCAAAGGCCTAGACAAAGCCCCAGATCTTTTCAAATACAAAATATAGTATTTTATTGGTAATTGATCATATTAAATCGATTAACTTTACACTGAGGTTAGATTGCCTACCTAAAATGTAGAGCATGTTCTGTATCATCGTGCCTATGCAGGTCACAAATTAGTGGCTGACCTGTTTACACCTCTGTTGATCAGGGCCGAAGCCGATAATAACTCAGGACTGTTACAGGGCTCAGAACGTGGGACTAAGATGCCAAGTTGACCCGTTTATACTGAGCCCAAGTCTTGGATGGTAGTTCAATTTTAAGGCAGTCAGAGACACTTTAGAATTTCACCCTTTAAGATTTGACTTGCCACTTTCTGTGGATGAAGATTTCACATCAGTGACCTCACCAGATTTTATTTGAGAATGAGTGAATAAGGTGAAGGTTTGTAGAGATTATATCCTTTAACTGTCTCGCCTAGTACAGCTTTGAGAACATGCACTCACACCGATGAATATAAAAATGGGTGGACTGTGAATTCTGATGGGTAATAACCATGAGGCAAAAGCAAATGGCAATTAAAGAAAATCAAAATAGACTAATTCTAATGAAATCAAAGCATAAACCTCCCACTCACACTGTGTGGATTAAAGAGATTATGCAGCATCCAAAATGAGGAAAACTCAGATTCACACTGTGGGGACCTACTTATAAATTTCAAAGGATTTGGCAGCCCTTTCACTCGTACCAGTGCCCACAGCACACAACTCAGTGACAGCAGGTCTGTGTTATTCAAAGGTTGGCACACCTTTGTGTGTATGTCCTCTTCGTCTTGGTCTTTTAAATTTGGACAATTAATTGACATAATAGCAAAAATAAAGATCAATAGAAAAACAGACATGAGAATGGTGGTCAGGCTGAGTTTAACTTCTTCCTTACAGACCTAGACTTTCTGTTTCCAAATACAGAAGAGTAAACTAGCATGAAGGTTAATTAGGACTGCAAAGTGCAGAGGACTGGTGTGTGTGATTTCTGAAAGGCATTAGACTGCCACATGGTGGTCAGATTAAGTATTTCAAAGAATACTGAATCTGGAAATAATTTGTATCCATAGAGAAAAACAAAAGAAGAAGAACAAAACAACATAAACAAAAAAAAAATCTGTTGACTGGATCTATCAATATCAATATCAAGTTTTATTAAGCTAATGTGATGCACAATCCACCAAAACACAGAATAACAATATATCTTTTGACCTTGATGTACTTAATGGTATTTTTCATCTGCTGTGGTATCACTATAATAATCCTAAAGGGACTTAAATGTGTCTGTGGTACTCAGTAGTAAGCTTACAGCAACCTTATCCTATTTTATGGTGTTTCATTCCCAGTGCTATTACTGTAATATTGTTATAGGGGACTTTCAGAGTTTTGCTGGTATGTGTCGCCTCTAATGTCTGTCTAAAAACCTGCTATAGTTCTTGTGCATGAAGGCAATGCAAATTAAACTCAATTCTCAGCTCAAGGCAAAAGTTTGTTTTACATTTGTTTTGATTTTATGTATTCATTCAGCTCAATTTAACACCAAAATTGTTATGTAGGCTACTCAGCAACATTATAACACTAAAATATTACCTTCAATTAGGCTCTACTTCACAGAAGTTAAACCGTGTACATAGTTAAAATGAATCGTTTATTTATTTATTTATTATATACAGAAAATCTGTTGGCCTGTGTTTCAAAAACAGAAAAACAAACAGCACCAAAAAACAAGAGAGGAAGTGATCTCAGCATGGGTTTAATGACGCTTTAAATTACTATCGGAAACATGGGAAATTCGACTGACAAAGAAGAACGACCGAACAACGAGGTGGGAATTTTTCAATTTCACTTGACGTTCATGTGACGTTTAAGAGAGCACGGAAGCAGTCAACAAGTGAAAATGTGATAGTAATATATTGTTACATATGGCACTGTATGCTGATGATTGAAATTCTAAATTAATATTTTATCATTGCGTGTTTCTATTTAAACTCAACTTTTCATTATTATTTTGTTTTTGGTAAATTTATTTAAACATTGATGACGTGTCTGATGAGCCTTTTCTGCACAAAGTAACTCTGCGACACTTTATATCTAATATAAACCCACTGTCTCACAAAATAGTCCTCTTGTTATTATTGTTCATTTGGTTGTGATGGTTCCGACAAAAAGCACGCGCTAACAAGTCCTGTGGGTTTACGGCTTCAATGCTCGGAAGTAGGAGCTTGCGACAAGCCCTTGAAGGCACCATCATTTCCTGTTCCAACGCTGTATCGTCAGAACAAGCCAAAGACAGTTTAATGTATTTTCCGCCCAGATATTTGCCTGACAGTTCGTTTGCATCTTGTTTACTGAGCTATGGCTGACTAGGAACCTTCACAGCAATGTTTTGGAAATACTTCGACGCGGTTGGACGACTCGAAAATTCAGCGGGCTCTGCGAGCGAGGTAATGTTAGCAGCCAAGCTAACGTTTAGCTAGCTAACTTCTTCATAACGTTAGCAAACTGACGTTGACGGCTTGGCTCGTTGTTTGAGGTTGACAAGCGTTTGCACACATGCCAGGCACGAATACTGTGAAGATCCATCCTAAGAAATGCACTTTAAGCAGGCTGGAGCTAATAATAATAAACCGGTGTTAGCGTCAGTTGTTACCCATCCAACAAGTGGTCTTTTATTTTGTTGTGGGTGCTCGTGGAAGCCAGTCACTCAAGTCAGACAGCATAATAAATAGTGCCGAACTTTGTAAAATGACTCATTTGACATTATCTGTGGTGTTTGCTGTTGGTTCCCATGTGTCAAACTCAGTCTAGCCCCCTTTGCCTACTGTTGATAGCTGCTAATGTCAGGCGTTATATAATGCTCATTGGTAATCTTATGCCTTGGCAGTAGTTATCACGCTGTCCTATTTTTGCCCCGATTTCGCCCGTTTTTACGCTGACAGATTGGGACAGATTGTGTGTGGGGGTGTGTCTCCAACCCAGCAGGTCTGGATGAGTCAGGGCAGATTTACTCTTCCCCATAAGAAGCTTACACACACACACACACACACTAAAGAGAGAGAGAGAGCACAAATCAGATAGTAGACCTGTAGCATCAGTTTGTCAGTGTATCGCGCAGCCAAATAGGCTGTAACTTAGTCTATGCAGGCAATCACCATCTAATAATGAAACTAGATGTGCTGTGGTGTAAATACAGCGGTGGGCAAAAGAACAGAAACACCACATTGCAAAGAAATTTTAAGATCACTACAGCACAGTGACTACTAGGCCGCACACGTGAGTTTTATTATCGAGCTGAATCCCTTTCAGTTTCAAAAGAATTGTGACAGTCACCATTTAAGTATGTGAGTTGTCAAGTATGAGGCAACTAACAGGGTTGTAAAGGGGCCACTGTTGCACTCACAGTTGTCACTAAAACTGCCAAAGTATTTGACATGTTGAAGGGAATAGTGTGAAAAATTATGACAGCATGAGACAAACACAGACAAACTGCATTGGCAAAAAGGAACAGACTCACTGACAGTGCGGGACACACATTTACAGTTTAAAAAAATATATCTCAGAATTGAGTGAACACCCCCATGATACATAAAAACTGTACATTGTGAGCTTCACAAAGCTTTATAAAGCTTTATAGCAAGCATGCAATTCAGAACCTGTTTGTATCCAAGGCCAGCGCTCACAAAAGCTTAATCTGGTGCAACGAGTGCAAAATCTGGAGTCCTATGTAATAGCAGACAGTAATACAGTATGGTTTCATGAGTTGTCTTTGAGCCTTTTTCTCCACATTGGGAGATTGGCATGAAGTCAGGTTCCATCATGACTCCAGTTAGCAGATATAAACCTTAATGGGAGTTAGATTTCCACCTCCTCCATCTCTTACAGAACTGGAGGCTTTCCCTCCTTAAGAAAAGTCCAGTATCTGCTACACACAGTTCAGGATGCAGAATGACAGCAGGATGAGGAGGAGTGAAGCTGCTCCCAACAAAAAATGTGGCCCTAGTCCTTATTAGCTACTTGATATTCATATAGTTAGTGTTTCTATTTTGTCCGCCTCCAGTGTATACTTATATATTCTTGCCTCTGTCCTTACTTTTGTCCTCACTTTCATTGTCACTCACTGCAGGGTCCCTCCCATCTGTGTCTGACTGTGCATAGACAAACCACATCAGCTGTCTGCAGGAAGCCTTTCCCTTTATTAAAAGAGGAACCTGTCACTTTCCTCTGGAGAACATATAATTATGCTGCCCCTCAAACAGACGTGCACCCATCTGGGGTGACAGGCAAGATGGCTGGAAATTCATGCAGACATTTAGGTTGAATTGCTGGTGACTCATATAGAGATGGGCCAATTACACATGCTGGTAGTGGATATTGGGCCAATTTGTGACAAACATCCTACTTGCGCCTGAAGTTCTGTAAGGCTTTTTGCTTGTGCCACGTGTAACAAAGTAAAGTGACTTAAATTTTTTTTTTTTTTACCTTTTTCACACATTAAAGGATGTTTGATCTTTGCAATGGGAAGCATGAATGCTTTCCTTCTAATGCACTGGTGTTTTCTTATGGCACAAAAGTTATGATCTAAGATTTTCTCTTGGTCAGTAGGTATAATTGATTAGATTGTTGCTTTGTATCAACCAGTGCTTAAAGGTTACCACTCATAATTAGTATTGACAGTGGAAAGTGTTGTGCATCCCTAGTTTATGCTGAATGGAGTGTGGCTCAATCATTCAGTGATACCATGAACATTTGTGATGCTCAAATCTCGTGTTTCTGAGGGATAAAAAGCAAATTAGGGTTTGTGCCCAGGCTTTGTAGGTATAAATAGATGCATGCAGTAGGATATTAATAGTGCAGTTCACTTCAAACATTTGGGTAAGACCCAAAGAGGCTGAGACGTAGGTTAAAAACAGCTTGCATTTAATGTATCAGGATAAAAAACAAGAGAAAGCTTCTGTCTTCACCTCAACTCAAGTTGTTATTCTCTGAGTATGTTTTATCACTGACTGTCATCGCTCCCTGGTCTTTCAGTTTTCTATTGCAAAAACTTAATTCACGACCTAATTTGATGAAGGGCATTTTACTTTCTCATGGCTGCAGTGTGATGAATTCGAAGCCTGATATTCACAAGATGTTTGGCCTTGAGTAGGAGTAGTCAGCAGCTATTTCACTGTTATGTATTTCTGTACCTTGTAGCAATTGCCCTTACAGTCCTCGCTCCATGTTGTTTGTATTTTATTTTTTTTTTTTATTGTTGTAGATAATTGTCCAGATTTAGATGACTCGAGGTCAGGTCCTTGTATTTCCAGTATAGCTACAGTAGAGACTGATAGCAAAAGCAAACGTTTCACCCATCTAAAACATCGGTATCAGTCCATCAGAATCAAAGTGCCAGGGCTTGTTTCTTGCCCACACCTGGACAATTTACACTTCACTTGATTTTCATCTGTTTGTATGGTGGGAGGAAACTGGACCACTTGGAGGCAAATCTAATATGTGGGCAGCACTGTACCTCCCACACCACTGATTTTAATATTTGAGAAAATATTTCGACATGTGAACACATTCACATTTTAGTTGCTTGTATCCCCCTACAAAGTGGAATTCACATCAGAAAATGATCTTTTAAAAATTGTAAAATTGGTTCTAAATTGCTCTTTCCCTCGTTGTAATCACAAATAAACAGAACAGGTTTTTGTCCGCTCTATGGGCCGCGTTGTGAGCGGCGTTTTGCAAAATCTCTCAAATCTCTAACTGAAGAACAAGTCGGCAAGACAGGCGTAGGGTCAGTGGGTACAGCATCAAAGTAACCTCAGAACAAAATAACTTCTGGAATGCACCAAACATCACAGATTGATGATATATGACAGTGTCAGACTATCCGAGGGTGGAATTTTCCCATATTGTATCCCATATTGTTACGCTGTTTGTAGCACTTGTGTGGTCCATCTACCCCAAGTCGTTTCTCTCTCGTCTCCTTTCTCCAGTGAGAGACATGGACAGCTCTGTCACTCTGTGGCAGTTTCTTCTCCAGCTGCTATTGGATTCCAATAACGAGCAGCTGATCTGCTGGACCAATGAGGAAGGGGAGTTCAAACTGCTGCAGGCGGAGGAGGTGGCCAGGCTATGGGGAGCCCGCAAGAACAAGCCCAACATGAACTACGACAAACTCAGCAGAGCTCTCAGATACTACTACGACAAGGTAATCGCATCACATCATATCAACTCACATCTCCTGCAAGATTGAAATTCGCTGCACTTTTGTTGTGTAGGTGTCTGTTCATACAGGTAGAGTCAGAGCCAGGGGTCCCACACAGTATCAGTGCATCAGGACTGGAGGTTTCTCATTAGAGTTACAAGCCCATTTTGCTCCAAAGTACAAAAAATGCAAAGCTCAGTGCAGGAAATATTTCAGTCATGTGACCCTCTTATGTTCATCCAGCAGGGTGTGTAATGCCAAAAGTAGTTCACAGACTGTTCACAGACTGTTTTAGTATGTTAGCTGTGATTCTCTGACCCTGACTGCAACCACATTTCCCCTTGTGGAACAATAAAGACCTGCCTTATGAAGACTTTACCTTACAGGATCCTACCTTCTCTGTCCATATAATGGCTATCGAGATTCAAGACAATAAATACAGCTGGTAGATCAAGTTAATTTTTCATGTGATTCATTTTTGTTTTTGGATTTATGTTGATGGATATAGCACCAAGTGAATTGTGCACAAAGTCTTTTCATTGTTTACGACCGGTTTGAGGGGAGTTTTGGTGATCCACCCTTTCTGCTACTTTGTAGCAAAACAGTACTACTAATCACAATACAGCTACTACTGCTACTACTACTACTGCTGCTGCTGCTGCTAATAATAATTATCATAAAATCCTTGTTAACTCCTAAATAATAGGGGTTTCCATTTATTTTTCACTTGGTAGAAAGCTGTTAAATATATTTTGGTATTTCACAGAATTCATAGCCAACAAGACAAGTTTCATGTCAAGACATATGTTGCTGTGTAACAGAAAAAAATACATACGTACATACATACATACATACATAACCATTCCGTGCCACACCTCAGTTTTCTTGGACATTATTTCTTCAACTGCTGAAAACGAAAGAAAAAACAACATCCACATGTATAATTCTGAAATGCAGAACCAAAACTCAGCAGAAGATTTGTTTGTTACTGTTGTGCCCCTCTGTAACTCAGACTACATCACATGCTTGGCTCATATGTGCAAGATCTATGCAAGGACCTGCAGGAAATTGCTTTTTTGTGTGTGTTTTGTTCTATTTTTTTGGCTGAATGTTACTTGTACCAACAGATCACTGTCAGTTGTTATGTTATTGTTTGCTGCTGCTCAGGCCCCTTGCAAAGCAAGCCAAAGCATGACGGCTGCGTCTCAGCGCTCTGTCTGTCTCCCACTCTGCTTGTGGTTTTGGCCTAAACACAGCCGACCCTGTGGGCGTTCTGGGCTGGGCTGCTCTGCTATGTTTGGCTGCAGTGTGATTGGCTGCTAGTTTGGTATAGACAGGAAGGATGGAGCGGTCCCACGCAGAAGGCTTTTCTGTGGTCTCAGTTTTCTATTTTTTACTCTCTGCCACTCTGGCCTCTACATCCTCCGTGCTCGAGGCCTATTACCTGAGCTGCAGTATTATTTGTGCTGTTCTCTGCCTGCTTCGACTGAATGAGGTGCAGATGATTATGAAAGATTTGTTTTCTTTCCTCTTTATGTACCAAGAAGGTCAGCTTAATCGTTGTTTTATAATCGTTTTTGTTTTTTTCTCTTCATAGAACATCATAAAGAAGGTGAATGGTCAGAAGTTTGTCTATCGTTTCGTGTCCTACCCTGATATTCTGAAAGGAGATGTTGCTACACGGACAGAGGGCGGGGATGTGGTTGTGGGTGGTGTCCCGCTGCTGTCAGAGAGGGGGGACAGCATCCTACAGGAGGGCGAGTCTGGGGACCGGAGTAAAGCAGGAGGCAGCACAGGGGCTTCAGGCTCCGGCACCAAACAGTCAAACCGCAACGACTACATCCACTCCGGCCTGTACACCTCCTTCACCCTCACGTCGCTGCAAAACGGACGCCAGCTCTTCAAGTCCATCAAGATGGAGAACCCAGCAGAGAAGATGGCTGACAGGAGGAGCGCCAGCACCACAAGCCAGAGCCAGGAGGCCTCGCCACAGCTGCCTCCGCTGCCACAGCCCACCACGTCGTCGTCCGTCATTAAGTTTGGAAACAGCCCTCCCAAGCCTCCTCCTCAGGTTGCCATAGAGCTGGCCCTGATGCCCAACCAACCTTTGTATCCTCTCCAGGCTCCACCCCCGAGGAGCGAAGAAATCACACACTCCTCGCTGCCGCCTCCACCCGTCTATTCGTTTGAACACATCCGCCCGTCGGAACCGCAGTTCAGCCTATCAGAGCTCACCTCGCCGAGCCCCTCCCCAAGCATAGTGCCTGATTCCTCCCAGGAGCTGGTGATCGACAGCGACATCGAGTCCATATCCTCTCTGCCCACAGACGCTCAGGCTCAGGAGGTCAAGGCTAGTAAACACAAAAACACACACACGGGTACTTGATGTTTGGCCACACCAGAAGGGGAAACCTAAAATCTTAATATGTACTTTTCAAAATTACATTGATGAATTGCATTTAGTTTGAATAATTTAAGCTTTTTTCCCATAAGTACTTTTTGTCCTTTTTGTCATCTTGTGTGACATTATGGATTTAGACAATTAAAAGTCTTTTTTTTCATAATTGCTTCAATATGTGGTGCCTCCTTTGCATCCATTCAGCAATTGGATGGCTTCACTGGAATATTACCAGTACTGTTGGAAAAATGGGAAATCAAAGAAATCATCCCTATGCTTGTTTGTGCTTTCTGAGGAAAGCACAAACAAGCATAGTTAGTCCAAAGGTTTTTTTTATTTATTTATTTTTTTTTTTTAACCGTAAAATGTGCCAGATTAAATCAATTGCTTTCCAAGTTTTGGAGTTAAAAAGTTTTGATAGCTTGAAGCAGTTGTAATGTAGTTTTTAGTGTACAGGACATTGTGAGCACAAAAAATGAGCAGCACACTTATTATCTAAAGCAAACACACTTTCCATATTTACTGATGCAGTCATTGTAGCAGATGACAAGGATGAATTGAAAGTGAGAAACTCCTCAAAGTTGTTGGAGTCAGTGCACTTAATTTTAATTTTAAAAATAGAAATAGAAATCATCCGTCTGTGTCTGTCTGTTAGGTGGAAAGTGGCGGTGGTTTGTCTGGAAGCGAGCCAGCTGCAGTGGAGGCTGACACCAGTTCATCTTCAGTGAGCAGCAGCACCACAGGCAGCACTCAGAGCTCTGGAAAAACACGCAAGCCGCCAAAAATCTTGCAGCTCAGCCCTCCAACTCTGCTGGTCACGACCTCCGACTTCTCACCCAGGAACCTCTGCAGCCCCTCGCTACCCACCGCTTCTCTCACACCAGCAATGCTACAGGTACGAGCTCAGCTTCATCTTCACTTGGTGGGAAAGTGATGGAAACACACTTCGGCAGCCACTGGAGTAAACAAAATGAGTGTGGGCGATTGTGTGTTTAATCACATTGTTGTTTCACCCCCTAGCAATCAATGATCACTAGACAGTGTCAAGACTTTATTAATTATGCATTAATGAAGCTCAGATAGAATGGGAGAAATTATGGTTGCATTAACTGAAACAAGAAGTTCACTCCAAAGCGATGTTTTGATTTATTTGTCATCATGAATTTAGTGATACCTTGAAGTCTGTAGAATTTGGGGATAAGTTGGCAACGTTAGAACTGATATGAAAACCTCCTCAGTTCTAGCCGGTTAACAAGAGATGAAAACCGCCATCATGCTTTCTTCATTCAGTGGAAATTAACTGGCACAGGGAAGCAGGAAGCAGCACAAAGTCTAGCAGATCAATCACAGATCTTGTGGTCTTGCGTTGCTCTATGTGCAGTTACATGTTTGGAGAGGTGTAGTAAGCCTCTGCTGGAGTTACAGACACCTACGGCTTAGCCACAGGGAAGTTTTGACACCAAAATAATTGGCCTAGGTAGGCTTGTTGACTGAGGAAATGCCACTCCACATGGTGCATTCATGGCTCAATTTTTGCCTGGGAAAAATTTTATTTGCAGTGGTAAGAATGTGCGTGTCTCCAATAGATGCCTTCCATCACTGATAGCCGATAGCATCGTCCATCCTGACACCCCTAAAACATAAACAAAAGCAAAGAAAAATGCAAAACAGGCAGGAGCAGGGAGCAAGACTGCAACACTGTTCAAAAATAATGTTGGACATCAATAAAAGGTACAGCACAGACAGTCTTTATAGATGAAAAAATGGGGTGAAACAAGTCACAAAATTATATTTCAATAGACTTTTGAGGGCATGATTTGATTTGATTATTGATTCTTCAGACTCAAGGGTAGCAGCTATACTATTCAGTCTTGAATTATAAAGAAAATCTGCAGTTTAAAAAAAACAGCTGTTACACACACACACACACACACACATACATACTACATACCCACATACAGCCACTTAACCTTGAAATGGTAGCCCTGTCGCAGTACAGTAATACTGCAAAAATGTGTTGCTCATGCATTGCATATGGCAAACTGCAATGTATTGAAATGTGCTATTTCCACCAAAAACATCTTAAACATTTAATACTTTTGTTTTATGAATTGTGATATAGTCACTAGAACCCCAAGAACCTTCAGATTTAAGGGTTTTTATTAAGGACTCTTTTTTCCCAATTTATTGTTTATTTTGATCTGCTAATTGGGGACTTAAAAAAAAAAGTATAA
>OMLF01014326.1:40890-52946 GCA_900302615.1 Holocentrus rufus
CTGTCGCAGTACAGAAATACTGTAAAAATGTGTTGCTCATGCATTGCATATGGCAAACTGTGATGTATTGAAATGTGCTATTTTCACCAAAAACATCTTAAACATTTCATATTTTTGTTTTATGAATTGTGATATAGTCACTAGAACCTCAAGAACCTCAAGAAGGACTATTTTTCCCAATTTATTGTTTATTTTGATCTGCTAATTGGGGGCTTATAAACACATGGACACAAAATACATTAATCAGAATATTCTCACATCCACTCTCTTAGTTAAGAAACTGTTAAAAAATATTGATTTTAATAATTATGGTTGCCTAATGAGAGCTAAAGGGGGCCCTTAGTTAAATGCTGTGCAAAGTGCACAGCATTTAACTGTTGACTGTTCCTGACCAGCAGGGGGCAGCACTGTAGCAGTAAACTGTGAGGCCTGGCCCCCTGGCCTTGGTATGTCTTGTTTTCGTGACGTTTAATTGTTACTGGCAACGTTGTTTGCAGACCACATGACTGCATGTGTTACTGTATGGCGCTTGGGACTCTATTAGATCTGCTGGTCCAGACAATGCTGTTATTATTCTGTACCTCCCCAGCAGGTCAGCTCTGGTCATGAGATCCTGCCTCAGACCACCAGTCCCCTCACACACTTGTCTATGCCCAGAGCCGACTGGATTTTCCTGGCTGATTAAACCTATCCTCCCTTCCCAGTTTCTTTCTCTCCTTTCTGAGATCAGCTTCAAAACTTTGCATCTTCATAACAAAGTAGGGTTCAACTGATGTGGGTTCTTGATCATGGTCAATATTGATATTCTTGGACTGGAGCTCCCAGTATTTTGCACTGGCATTCAGTGGGTTTAAATTGGCCATTTTCATGCCAACGTTTTACACACGCACACACACACACACAAAAAACAACACTGGTATTCCCCAAAAAGGCAAGAGTCCAGTATTTCCTCTATAATGTTATTTTTGTCAGAGTGGAAAGGGAAAAGCCTCAGAAACAGCGGACTGTGGTTTGGGTGTGATCCAGTCATAATGCACATACACGCAATGTAAACAGATGGAAAGGGATTTGAAGTACGGCCACAGGAGATGCAGAGCAGCCATTTTCAGGCCATGTGTGGACATAGAGTGATGCTCTGTGCCATCTCAAAAATCAGAATTGACCCTGAGTCTGTTTTGCTCCGTCCTCTCCTTCTTCTTCCTCTTCAGACTCCCACCCTGTTGCTGACTCCCAGCCCTCTGCTGTCCAACATCCACTTTTGGAGCACGCTCAGTCCCGTCGCTCCGCTCAGCCCAGCCACACGGCGCCAGGGAGGCCACCTGTTCCAAGTCAGTACATCTACCATGCCTTCCTCCTCCTCCTCATCATCATGTAGTGTCTTTTACAGAGTTCATGAAGTCATGAACAACCTGGTAAAGTCAGTAAATAGAAAATACAGTTTCCTGACAAAAATTATTCATTTTCAATCAATCATTTTATAGACGTTTTTAAAGTAAGTTTTTAAAGTAATGAGAATCTGACTAAAGCATCAGACTGATGCTTTAGCGGAAAGACTGATTGACCAATTAAAAAACAGGAGTAGCCATTGTTGTGTCGCTTTAGGATTTCCATTGTGTGTGTTCATGCATCAATTTGTCTCAGTCTGGTGAAGAAAGTTTAAAAACACAAAGACAACTGTTCATGTTTTTGGTCAAACTAGCTGCAGATTTTGTTGTTTCAGCTTGGAGTGGAATTTAAAAAATGAAACTTATCTAGGAGTATGTCTGTTATTCATTTCTTCTAGAGAGGCTGATATATAGCATTTGAAATATAGGCTGACTTCCACAATACATGTAGTGGTAAAACATCTGCTTAGTGGTTTAGTGGTTTCTTTTGATCATGGAAATTAAGGTAAAATGTATGGAGAAGTCTGGAAAAGTCATTGAAAACCGTTGGTAAATTGTCAAAGTGCATGAATCTTGCTTTTAATCTCTAACCTGCTCTGCTCTGTTCCAGTTTCCATCAGTCCTCACCCCCCAGTTCCAGATCCCAGTGCACAGTCTGGACGGGACCAACACACCAGGCCCCATCTCTCCGGACCCCCAGAAAACATAGGAGTAACCCCCCTCACCCCGACGGCCAGACGCCCCCTCCGCCTCCGACTTGTGCTCCCAGATATCGGACACTGATTTGGGAGTTTAGTCACTGCCATTCCCCGCCACTGCGGTGCCTCTAGTTTTGGATGAAGTCAATAGTTCACTGCCACAGAATTCACACTACAATCAGACGCGTGGAGGGAGAATCTGGAGAGATGGATCGGGGTAACACATTCACTTTGTTCAGTACCATCGTGAATGAGCATTTGCGCCCTGAGGATGCTGTTTTAAACACACACACACACACACACATATATATATATACACACTGATGCCATAATTCCTTACATACTTTTGTATTAATTTCCTCTGGCTTCTTGGGCTCCTCAGTCATAACTGTTGAAAAGGAGGAGGAATTTCCATGGCAACTGTTCGCTGCATGTGGATTGGACACTGAGCAGCCAGAAATATGCTTCATATTTGAACAGACAGACCAGTGGGAATGCAGATGTCTGAACCTGTCCTTTTGTAGAATTTCCTTCTCATTTTGTGCAACTGAGCTACCGTCAAGGACTCTTAATAGTTCCCACCCTTTTTTTCTGCTCTGCTGACAATGATTCTGTTGTTGCTCTGTGTGCTTTTAAATGTTTTAACCAGCTGTCCTTAACTTCCCCTTTTGCTCTGGTTGAAGGGCATTACTTTAACCTGATAACTTGCATGTTTACCTAAAACTTTATCTTTTACCCAGCTCTCAGCCTGAAGCTAAATGTCAAGCCTTGCCTCTACTGCCTGTACAGTGTTAGATACTCTGGAAAATAATGAGCTGGCGAACTATAGCCATAGCCATATCCAATAGGACCCTTACCATAGCTGTCTTACCGTGATATGTGGCCATATCAGACCTGAACCTTAAACATACCTCCTCTGTAGGTTGCTATATGCCCTCACACCTACTGTATGTGCAGTAGAATAGATCTGAAAGCCAGTGTGGCCTGGTCTGTCTCCAGCCAGTAGGCTCTCAGGTATGAACCAGAGACAGCGAAGCCATAATCCTAACCGTGCATGCACACTGTGAGCCACTTCATGGTTTACTTTATGCTGACTGACCGTGGATGGCACAAGAGGCTCTGATTGTATCTGTGTAGCTCTGCAGCTACAGAGTTTTGAACAGAAAAATCCTGTATTTTTGTCACTGATTTGGTGTTGCTTTTCATAACATTACATCATTTTGATGAATCAACATAGTTAACTGGCAACAACCCCAATGATGGATGCACTTGTTCTCGTTTATTCCAGTCGTTTGTAAGATGTCAGTTGTAGAGAACTGAGAAGCTTTGAGTGTCTGGAATCAACTCCTTGTCCTTTTTGCACTTGTTAGGAAGAACTGTTCATAACCATTCACACCAGTAAGGAAACAAGGAAGTGTGGATCTGATGGCTGTTGATGGCCGATGACTGGCAGCTCAGCCATAGGGCACTTTGTTTGTTTGTTTTTTCGCCAGCAAGTTTGTTGTGTGTCGACACGTTGACCAAGTTTTCCTGGTCGCTCAGCTCTACAGTAGTGGTGTGCAATACTGCAAAATTTGGTTTCGATCTGATACCAAGTAAATACAGGACCAGTATCCTGATACTTTTTCTTTTTGCAGCTCTGAGTTCTCTTTTTCTTGGTTTTTCATATGTTTATACACATTGGTGCTGCCACAGTAGCGAACAGCTTTCTTACACACATTGCAGAAGGTTTTCATGCACGTGTGAAATAAGATGTCAACAGTAGTGGAGGAGAAGCAAAATGTCCATGCATGTGTTCATGACAAGGGAACGATGCCATTGTGCTAGAATCGGTTTGATATCGATGCCCATGTTGTATCGATAGTATCAATATTTAGATCGATCTGCCCACCTTGACTCTATAGGAAATAAATGGACTCAGAGTGATTTGTTGGTCATGTTGCTCACAGTGTGAATGCACGGTTCCCTAAACTCAGACCACGCCCTTACCCCTCTAGTGGCTGGATTAACAGTCTAGCCTGAACCTTGACCCTAATGCATCAACCTTTAACCCCAACTTAGTTTTGCAGAAAATTGTTCTGGAGCATTTCAGCACCTTCCTCGCCATATCAACCCCTTTGCAGAAGTTTCAGCCATGAAAGAGTTACTCCCATTTTTTATTAAATTACTTGGAAGCCATAAGATAAGATCCCACATCTCTATGCCATTGAACATGTGGAACTAGTAAATCAAACTTGTTTACATGTGATAGTTGGATAGACCAATCACAATACCAGTGTTTGTTTGTCCAAGTGTCGCGCTCGAACCCAGGGATGGACGACCAGCGAATCCTCTAGGGGGAAAGTTATGCTATTTTTTACTCAATTAACAGACACGTGCCCCCCTTAGACTACAATCAGTCATATTGATGCGGTGCCTTACCACAGCCAAGCCCAAGTTTATCTCACAAAAGTTATACAAGTCAACAGGTAATACAGATTAAAGACGTAGTTCCTGTTTAGGTCTAATGTTTTCTATGCCATATCTTTGCTTAGACCAAACCAGAGCCCCAGGAGTTGTCAAAAGAGCTTCAGAGGGATTTTTATATGTGTGCAACTACAGTGCAGCTCATACAGTTTGCTAAAGCTGATATTGTCCAGTACCTCCCAGGTGCTGCAGTTCTCTTTGGGATGCATTACTGTACATATAGACAACAACATAGATAATATGCACAGTACGGAAAATTTGCAAGGCCATATTTTGCATGACATGAGTCACGGTCCAGGCCTGCAGCACATGTACATGGTGGATTTATCTTTCACCACCTCTAGGCGCCGTCTCTCTCCTACCTGCTTAAATGTTTGTGATAACAGATCTTCTCAGAAAATATATATACAGAAACTTGTTTATCATTCTTATGTTTGTTTAATCTCCTTTTATTTTCCTGTAACACCGATAGAATTTGAAGATTAATTTCTATTTTTGTAACGGCCAGATAGTGAGAAGTAGCTATTTTTTTGGGTTTTCTGTTGTTAGCCAGCATTTGATTTTAATGTTATGTTTGTGCATGTGTTTTCTTCATGTTGTTTTCCTCTTCTGTATTTGGGAAGTGGCTGTCCCATGGTGGCATTGGCTATTTTGGGAATCAAAGCCTTATGAGGAAAAATCTAAATCCATGTTTTATATGTAAAGTGTTTTGATAGTGTTGCTATTGTAAATGCAGATGTTGTGGTGAAACGTTTGCACTTCAAATTTTGGGGTTCCTGTAGTATTGGATTCTATCACTTTTCTACGACTCAGATTTCCTGTCCTCTTTGAAGAGATTATGTTGACATTTACATTTAAGAAGTATTGTACATTTTCCCAAAGGGAGCTTAAAATTATGCACTAAGTACTTTATACTGCAAAACAAAGAGTAAATCTAATCTTTTATATGTCAAATGACAGATTTACAATGATTTTTAATTAGGCCCTACAACAGTAGGTTATTTTTATGTAAATATATGAATTTATAGTAGTCCAATAGAACTGGTAAATTATATTGTATTTTGCAGTAGCTTTGATAAAGATGATAAAATAGCTGGATAATTATTAGGAGGCCTACATTAAAGTTTTCTCCATCATGTCTTGATGGACTCCACATCAGTTGCATATCTCTTAATTTGTACCTTCTGATGATGTATTTCCTTGAGCTTTTCCTCGAAATGTAAAATTTTGTGTTTTAAGATGAATGACACATCGACTTTGCTTCTACAGTTCTTGCTTTGTTCTGTCCATTTCTATATTTGTTTGATGCTTTTCAAATGTTTACAAGCTGCTTGTCTTAAGTGGTGTATTGATGATGTGTGAGAGGCGTAGAGGAAGTGTTTATATCTAAAGAGATGGATGAGACCAATAATAATAAAAAAAAGAAGATCTCTCTCTAACAGACTGTCTCTCTGAAGTCCATACCGTCACTTCAACCTACACCAATTATGTCTGGGTACTTTAAAATGTTATTGCTTCATTTATCCGTAGAAAGCCGGGCTGAAACAATTCAAACATCACAACCAAACAGAGCAGACATCCTCTTCACCACTCATATTACTTTATGAATACAACAGTCATAACCATAAAAGTTCATTTACATTCATCCTGAAAAGGAAATAAAATTCATTATTGCAAGTTGAACCTTGCTATTTGGTATTTGCATTTGATCAGAAGGCTGGTAGACACTGTAGGGCTGAACAGTCAGGGAATTCATGTTAATCTGTGACCGTTTTGGTGCAAAATTGCATCACTCTGGATTAAATCCTGGTACCAAGCTAAACTTCAACTTGTGCAGTAATTTTCTCTGAAATTTTTGGAACCAACAGACAGACCGGTCAACAGCGTCGGTCATGCCTGGTTTTGGTCACAGCAAAAAACTTCTCTGGTTCAGCATGTTCAGATGGAGGATGAAGGTTTACCGTTGTAATCCACCACAGGAAACAAAAGTCTTGGCCCCCGACCACGGGGTGAGATAAGGTGTGTAAATACAGCAGTGTTTGTGTCCCTGAGGTTTTTCTTCCCATGTTCCCTTTACACAGTCCTTGGTAGGAACTCTCAGTCTCTCATGTGTCCTTGGATCACGGCTTCTCGCTCATGGCGATGTCTTTGGACGAATCTGAGAGGTAAACACAACGCCAACAATTCGCTTTATTCACAGCAAACAGGTGGAGCCTCTTAATCTCATGCAATTTAGGATTGTCTGCATGACTTTTGACGGATAATGACATGCAAGAAGCAACTAAATGATATCAGAAAGATATTTAGGTCCTGATTGTCGCAAAATTAATGCAAAAGTAATAATATCTTTACAACTTTCTCCTTTGCCATATTGCATGACAAAATCTACATTTTTTTTTATTTTCAAAATGAACAGTAAACCATCATTCTGTCCATGTGTGTACCTGATGTGTGTGTTTCTGTCTGGCTGTTTCTGTGGATGCGCTGGATGTAGAGGAGGAGCAGAAACAGGCAGAAGCCGATCAGAGAGCTGATGGTGCCACACAGCGGGAAGGCGTAGCTGCCCTGAGTGTGGATCACCTGCAGAGAGAGGCACACACACACACACAGACTGTATGTGGAGACTTACAGCAAACACAGGCGCATTGATACAACTTCATCCACATGCAAGCACACAGCAATTTTGATTTAATTGTTGATGTTGATTTAACTTTGAATCAAACTGATTTTACAGTGGCTTCACGATGCCACAAAAGCATTCACAAATAAATCCTGGTGGGAAATCTGCTGGATTGATATTATGGCACAAAAAATTTATCAGTTTTACTTTACAGGTAAAACTTCTTTTCCAATTTCACAATTCTAACATCAACTACATCAGCTGACCTGCTCAGAACGCTTCTTGGCTGTTATCATAACTGCAATATGATCTCAATTTTGACACAAAATTTTACACACAGAACCTTTAAAACATAACTGTGATTGTCCATTTTACCTTCAGCATCATTACAGCCAGCTCCAGTAACTGAGTTACCCACAGTATAGGTTTTATAACAGGAATGCATTGTGATTAATTCTATCCTATTACTGTAGATAAAAGGGCTGTATCAAACATGCACAATATTTAAGCATACAAGGCTACGAGGGCTGTTAATAATTTTGTACCAAAACCAAAAACTGCAGATTCTGTAGTCAACAGATTTGTTTTTTAGCCTGAAATTACAATGAACACATGTAAAGTAGAAGAACATCCAGCTCTGGTTCTGATTAATAACAACAAGAGGCCTAATAACTGACTTTTCCATGAGCCGCAGTCAAGACTTCTTGTTGCTGAACAACCTTTACAGAACATCGATAAAAGCCCCATTCAACTTTTTGTGTTGAATTGTTGTGTCTGTTCAAAAAAAAAACAAACAAAAAAAAAAAAAAACAAAGGTAAATGGAACCATGCAAAAGGTGACCTGTGACATGCCTGACTGCCACAAACACACACACTTTCACACACGTGGACAATTTCTTACCGACCCCACCAGCACCTGCAGCATCATCTCTCCTGTGCTGGCACTCGTCACCAGGACAGTTGTGGCACAACCTTTGGACACAGCCAGAGCAAAGGTATGTGACAGAGGATGGGCTGACTCTGACAGTGTGTGTGTGTGTGTGTGTTTCCTATACTGTACCTTTATAGTCCAGCATGTCCTCTGTGAAGGCCAGCATGCAGGGGAACACACTGCTGATGCACAGTCCCAACACACAAGTGCCGATGAAGAGAAACACACTGCTTTTATAAAAGAGCAACAACATAAACTGCACCACTATCACCCCCACCTGAGAGAGAGAGAGAGAGAGAGAGAGAGAGAGAGAGAGAGAGAGAGAGTCAAAACTTTAACTTTTTTCATGATACTGTTTGTCCGTTTGTAAGCAGGATATTTCCAAAAATCGCAAACTTGCATGAAACTTCGTGTGACTAGAAAGTAAAGCACCCGCACACAAAGACGTTTCATTCAGGTGTGCAAGAGACTTCACTGCCGGTGTGAAACTGTGCAGAAAGGAAGAACAGTTTCATTTTTTCAACCCCGATTGGCCAACAGGGGGCTTGGCCGTGTGCATGATTCACTTTTGGCGAGAATCCAACGTGTGGAATTTGCACATCTTTGCAGCTGCACAGTGTTGGCAGATTTATGCACTCTACTGTTTGATCTGTGTCGCTCTACAGCGAACTGAGAGTCCAAATGTATTGACAGTATAACATGGCCACGCACAGAAATGGCACGGTGAACAAACTTAAGTGTTCTTTCAAAAAGGAGATTCTGTTTCTGAAAGGTTCCACGGAGCGCAGTGTGAGCGAGCTATTATTTATTTTAGGCCCAAAGATCCTGGTGGTTGTATGCTTAACATGACAATAGGCCTCTTCAAAACGATGCCACCTGACCCTCTCATCTCCACCTTGTTCAAATATTTGGTTTCTGTTCCTGGGACCTTCGCAGAGTCTTGCTCACGCCAACTCCTAGTCACTCGATTTGACACACAAGTTAAACGGTGAGATACTTAAGTTTTAAAGAGCTGATTGGATTGATACAAGGCCAAGTGTGAATGCCCCCAGGACACATTGGAACTGGATTTAAATCTGATTTCTCAAATCACATCTCTGCTGCTGCTTCTGTTCCCCTGTTTTGACTGTTTTGCTCTCCATAAAACTCACAATCTATGTCCTGTACATCTGCTACTGACTTCTCTGTAGCCTTACATTTTGCATCAGCAAAAGAGAAACCCACTAAAAAACCTCTTTCAATATGGCCATAACCAAATAAATGAATAAATAAAATAAAGGTTATTTGGTGGAGAGATCAGATGGCTAAAATCCAGGCCTGATGACACATGCAGTCTTCCTCATTTTGCACAGGGATTTCTTTCTGTCTAACAAAGACGCATTGATGTAGGAATATGTAAATGTAACGTGGATAAATCCTACATGCATGAGAGGAAATGGTAAACGGGGTCGTTGTTGAGCTGCGATAGTCGGCAGGAACTACAGCAAACGATCATATCAGGGATTTGTATATCGTGGGAAACGTGGATTTGAAGATCACATTTCAGACCAATGTTTTGGGTCTTTTGCATAGTATGGAACATCAGTTACATTGAGAAGAAAAACAGGTTCTGCTGCTCAGCTGCTGAGTAAAAGTCCGCGACCTGTTTGTATGACACTGCTGGAATTATCTTTTAGACATGGCCGCTGTGAATGTGGTCAAAGAGGCTGCAGCACTTAATCATTTTCAGATCTTTTTTGTTAAACTCTGCTCCTTGTACGTCTCTCCTAAAAAACACAGTCGGCACATTGTGCAAAAGAAATTGGAGAGCGTCCACTGTTGTGTTTCTAGGAAGAGGGCAAGACAAGAGGCTTAATAATGTGCTCACAGGTGAAACCCTAACCCTCTCACAGAATGCAAAGATCTCTCCGCAGCTCCAACACAAGGAGATCATTCTGTCTGCAGCAGCTGGGTTTCCTGCACGACAAACATGTGTTTCTGAATCGTGGGTTTTGTTTTGCAGCCCAGACATTCTGTATCTTATGCTCTTAAAGCTCAAAAACAGAAGTCCTTGAAGAGTGCAGCCCTGCATGAGGATGACAGGTTTGTAAGAACAGATGTAGGGCAGCTTCTCTGCAGCGTGGCAAACAATTTGAAACACAGGATGACTTCTGCAGCCTGCTCTCATGTCAGCACAAAAGAGTCCTCCTCACATGGAAGAGCGATCAGCATATAAGTGACATGAACGTTCCTCAGCCTGAGGAGGAGCTGGATGATCCAGGCGCTTGTCGTCTCCTGCCTAAACTACTGCAACACTCCTCTGTTCAGACTGCCTGCTTCTGCCATCAGACCTCCACAGTGCATCTGGAATGATGCAGCCAACTCAAATTCTTTCGTCCTTCCAGTCACCTCACTGACCTCCCATCTCTGCCCACATCTGGGACAGCGGTACTCTCTTACATGGCAGAGCATCAAACTGCCCCTCCATGTCTACAATCTGTGGTCAGTTTCCAAACTCCAGCTTGGTCACGCCACTCCTCCATCCTCCATCCATCACTACACTGATTCAAGTTGTTCATCCCAGACTTTTTCATTCTTTGCACCACAATGGTGGAACGAGCTTCTACCCATTTTTCACCAGAGACTCATCTTCAAGTTACATCTGGACCCCACTTGTATTGAAATAATATATAAGGATCTCCTTCCCTATTATCAATTTTTAAAAAATCAAAAAATGCTACTTACTCCTTTCAAAGGCTGATGACCGTGATGAACAATAGGTTTGGCTACTGTTGACAAAATGTATTTCCTGTAAGTCACTTTGAACAAAAGTGTCTAAGTGTAATGTAATGTAACAGTTTGTTGATGCAGAGATGTTTCACTTGTGTGACCCGCTGGATGTTGAGAGGAGAAAGAGTGCCACGCTGGGTTTACATGGTGCAACTGAAATGCAACTTCACTTCCATGCAACTTGGAGTTCCAGGCGAACCATGAAATGAAAATTATAAATTCGGTTTGCATCATCATTTGGAATGTTCCATATGGTTTGTTGACATGGCAACAGTAAAACTTCAATTTGCAACCTGCAACTAATAGCATGGAGTTTGCATTGTGTGAAGCCAGCCTTCAGGATTGGTGAGACTACAAGGATCACCAAGGCATCCTGTACACCTGCTCCCTCTGGAGCCTCCTCTCAGAGTGAGCACCACACCTGTCTCCACCAGTGTGTGTGTGTGTGTGTGTGTGTGTGTGTGTGTGTGACCGAGCACACAGCAGCATGAGTGACACTCGCTGTGAAAAGCAACCCTCTCTCTGTGAGACGGGCCCGTCAATTTGGTTTTTGTGAAGCGCGGGGAACCATTGCAGTAGCAGCTTCATCCAGAGAATTATGTTCAGTTATGGTTGTCAGAAAGGAAGACAATCTGCAGAAGAAATCGCCTATGAAGCTCCTTCACATAACCGTGCTGCTGGAGCCTGTTTGAAAAACATTAGTAGAGAAAATCATGTTACTTAATAATAATATGATCTCAGACCATTTGAGAAATCGTATTTAGATGTATGTCGAATTTATGCTCTTATTTTCCCTTTAACATGAACTCTTATCTGTCAGTTGTCTACTTACTGATTCAGCGTAAGTGCTTCTGAGCAATTAAGCTACTTTATTCTCTGCGATTTCAGATGCTGTTGCCCTCTGTGATTAGATGATTAGAGGACTAAACAGAGGAATTCAAAAGTAAATTGTCATCAACATTATGATATCTTGTCTTAATTTCATTGCATAAAACACTTCTCTCTCTCGAGTTACGTCTTCTATTAGTGGATGCATCATTTTTTAATAATAAAAAAGCCTTTTGCACCTTAACAAAATAGAGATGGAATGTGCTTCCATTCAAATTACAATTAATACATAAAAAATTGAAAGGAATTATTTTTTTCCAGGTGCATTCAAATTCTGCTCACCACCTCTCTTAAGCTTT
>OMLF01014327.1:9314-22124 GCA_900302615.1 Holocentrus rufus
GGCGAGGGCGTTCCTGCTGTCCTGCAGGGTCCTCACTCTGGTCCTGGAGGAGGACGGGACGGTCGTGGACTCGGAGGCGTTTTTCCAGTCTCTGCCCAGCAACACGTCGCTGATGGTGCTGGAGAAAGGAGAGATGTGGACGCAGAACAAGGTGAGGAACCACTGAGGATAAATACAAGGATGGAAATAACTAAAATACTTAGACAATCTGAGTTTTTTTCTTTTAAATCAGTGGTTTTGCATTTAACATGTGTACATCTTGACTCATATCACATCCATTACAGTGAACAGATGTTGTGCACCGTCTCTGGCTGTAAATTTTCCATTATTACATTTCCATTATATAATTTGTAATTTCACATTAAAACAAAATGTGTTTATAGAATCAATATCCTCACAACTAGAAGGATGTTTTTTTGGTCTTACGGCTCTCTGTGTCAGTTTGGTGTTTTGAAAAGTAGACTTTTGTCAAGGCAGTGACATGTGTATGAACTGTGAGGCTTGTTCTCCAATTCTGCCACAAGAGGGCAGCACTTCCACATGCAAACCTCAAGAGAGAGTGTGTGTGTGTGTGTGTGTGTGTGTGTGTGTGTGTGTGTGTGTGATGGATGAGGGACTGTAGGTTGTTTAGGGTCTAAATCTTTTGTAGGTTTTTTATTTAATTTCCTTCATCCCAGCAATATTTAGAACATTTAGAGTTTCCCACCTCAGTTCTGTAAATATCATAACCAGATGACGTATGATGAGTATGTGACGTGTTTGTTCATTTCAGATGTTCCCGAGCTTCCGGCAGCCGAAGAGGAACGGGATCGCCAAGCTGACCTTTGACCTGTACAAGCTGCACCCCAAGGACTTCCTGGGCTGCCTGACCATCAAGGCCACCCTGTACGACATCTACACGCTGTCCTACGACCTGCGATGCACCAAGGCAAAGCACATCCTCAGGTCAGGCCACTTGGCTGCTGTACATCAGCAAATAAATGATCCCCTCCTGATCCTATTATTGATTGATTGATTGACTGATTGATTGATCTTTCACCAGTTTCGTTGGCATATCATCCATGCTAGCTAGCTGTCTCGGTTGTTTCCGGGGGGCGGGGGGAGATACTTTTTTGTGATTGGTCAAATACTTGGCTTAAGAGAATAGGGTCTTATTGACTTCCCTGAAGGTGGGTGGGGTTTAAGCTGTTTTGGAGTGGACCATTAGGTGGCAGTAGAGGAGCTGCTTGCTTCTCCAAAGAGTAAGAGTGAGAAATCTCAACAGTCAGCTGAGTCACTGGTATTGATCATCAATTCAATCAATGCCCTGCAGATATATATATGATAAGCAGGCCTATTCTGATCATTTTGTGGTAGAAATCACTACGTACTGCCCCTTTAAACATGCATAGTCAGTGTTACTGTATCCTGAATGGATTCTGGTCTTGTCCCGTCAGGTTGCTGCTGCGCTGCTTCACCTACATGAGCAGACTGACCGGCCAGATGCTGCTGTACGCCTCCGCATCCGTACTGCAGCTCACTGGAGACGAAGACTGCTAGGTGTGTGTGTGAGTGTGTGAGTGTCTGTGTGTGTGACTGAATTCAGATGTTACTTTTAGAGGCTTTGACTTTACACAAACAGTTCAAATGTTTTTTTAATGCAATGATCTCCTTTTTGTCCAGATTTTGACTCATTAGCCTGCTCAAGGTTGTTTTTTTTTTTTTAAATTGCTGCTTTGTATGAACATCTCTGTGTGTGTGTGTGTGTGTGTGTGTGTGTGTGTGTGTGTGTGTGTGTGTGTGTGGTTTTACAAAGTGTATCAGTGGGAGGAAAGTATTTCTGAAATGTTGCAGCACACAACATTTCAACTGTTGTGGCATTTTCTGGATGTTTTAGCTCTGAATGGCCTCATTATGTTGCACTATAAAGTCTGTTTGTATATATTTGTTGGTCCATGTTGTAAAAAAAATGTGATTTTTAAGTCAAATTTATGAATAAAGATTTGTTTTCTAAACTACTTCTCTAGATCTCTTGTTCCTTTAGTGTCTCTTTTCTAAGCACTCAACCAAAGTCCCTCAAAGATTTTAAAAACTTTTTTATTTATCTTCATTAGGTGAGGATGAAAGTAGATAAATGTTTCCCTTGAAATTGTGGCGGCCATCAACTTTATCATCCCACAACACTTTACTTTTCCCTCCTTGTTCAAAACAATTACCCTACAGAAAGCAAAGATTCATCTTAACTCATCTACTGCTATTTTTTTTTTCATCCACTTTCTTTAATTGGGGTGAAGACGGAGCAACACGACATGTCC
The DNA here is from genome assembly GCA_900302615.1 of Holocentrus rufus. Lineage (NCBI taxonomy): Eukaryota > Metazoa > Chordata > Actinopteri > Holocentriformes > Holocentridae > Holocentrus > Holocentrus rufus. The sequence goes on from OMLF01014327.1 coordinate 11,609, forward strand.
CGCTGTGAGCAGGATGGAGCTCTGAGTGATCAGTTCCTGTGTTTTTATGTCCTTCAGCTCATGACTGTGAAAACTGAAACGGTTTTTGGCTCAGAGCCTCAAACAGCTGATGCTGCATCATCTCTGCATGTCTGATGTTTCCTTCCTCACTTATCTACAGACTGCAATGTAAGTTGACAATGTGGTTAACACTGAACACATTCAGTTCCCCACCAATTCTACTGTGAGGTCACATTACTATATTTTAGTTTTAGTTTATTTTTGGCCAGACATATATAGTTTGTTTATTTATGTTGTATTTTTTATTAATTTGTTTTACACATTTTATCTGCTTCTATACATTTAATTGTTAAAAATTTCTTTTAAATATAATTCTATTTTAATTTATTTATATTTTTAATGTATTTTACTATTTTTGTCTTATGACCCTCTGCAAGATGCTGCACTTTATAAAAGTGCTATTTTTTATTTTTTGTTTTAGATATTTAATTTATTTTGCCACCTGTTTGTGAAAATTAGTGTTATACAGTATAACCACGAAGGCTCTTTTGTTTGACAATGAAAATGAAGTGGACGAGGAATTAAGGTAAGGGGGGCAAACTGGATTTTGGAGTGGAGCTGATCCCATGGGTGCCCTCAGGGCGTGGTCGCGTGAACGCGCTTGCGGAGGAGCAGAAGAACTCGGCGCGCGTTCGTGTGAGCAGCCGGATCAAAAAGTGGGACGCGCGCACACACACACACACACGCCCGCACTTTACAGCAAGCGAGAAAACATTTGACCGCAGCCAGAGGAAAGACAAACACAGAGCGCTCAGAGGAAACATGAGGGAAATCGTTCACATCCAGGCCGGACAGTGCGGGAACCAGATCGGGACCAAGGTACAGTGACTGTCCGCTTGTCTGTGTGTCCCAGCTGCAGCATTTCTCCTCTGATAAGTGAAGAAGAAAGTTGAGAAGGACTGAAACATGATAGACGCCACGTGAATGTCCCGTTAAGTTTCTGGTCACACCTTCCTTTGCGAAAAATCACCGTAATATTCTCTATAATCATCATATATGCGCTTATATATGATATGTGTAACACTTCATAGTGAGTTTATGATGAACTGCTCGTATTTTATAGTATTTTATTCCCCACGGTATCAATGTAATATCCGTAGGCTACACTATGTGTGTAGGGTTGTATACTGAGTTTATGATGACGTTTAATATTCATTATAATATTCGTGTAGTGAGTTTCTAATGACCTTGTATAGCATTTGATAGTATTTTAATCATCATGGTCCCACTATAATATTCCGTGCGTATGTCTGCAGCACACCGTAGGGAGGCGTAGTGACATTATAGTACTACTTTGTCTCTATAACCCTTTGGGGACTTCTAGTTTTGCGGTGATATATCTTGTGTTCTTATAAAATGTACCGTGAGATAGCGTTTTTTTTCTTTAGGCTTCATTTTGACTGGGGTATTTGGTCATGAATGAATGAATGAATGAATGGGACTAATTGGCTCCCTTGTGTCAACACCCTCTGTGGACCAGCGCCCTATAATAAACTTATAGCGGTGCGGTGGAGGCGTGAACTCTGAGCCACTGTGAGACTATTCAAGGAATTTAGGCTGAAGATGACCGCCCTGCTGCTGCTGCAGACCGCCGGGCTTTCAACCAACACACAGCTAATGTTTTCATGACAGTTTCATGGCCCGGAAGTCACGTCAGACGGGTTCAGCAGGGCGCAGAACCAAGACCGATAGAAAGTGAGACAAAGAAATGAGAGGACAGAAAAAAGAGCCAGGTCAGCAGCAATTGGCACCGAAATGCAGATACAAGAAGGGAGGCTGGATACTGAGCTGCTCTGGAGGAAATAACTCAGCAATGACACAGCTATTCATGCAAGGCCTACAAAACAGATTGTAAGCAGCATAACACTTGAGAAGTATATAATCTTATCGGATATTTAATCAAGTCTAATCTATCAAATTGCAGAACCCACAAACTAACACTGTATCTATGTGGTATGAATGTTCCTGCATCAATACAGCCGGCACTGAATCAAATTTGAAATCTAGCATCACTTTTGCACCCTGAAATGATGCTAATACAACACTGAGCATGGATTGACATGGCACAAAAATGAATGCTGTTTCTATTCAAATTCAATCATCAATCATCAGTCATTAATCATCGTTGAAGCAACTGAAAATTAACCTTATATTCTGCTGTGAAAATAGAACCCAGATGCTGATTCACACCTCAAGGCTTTTTCTATTTTCATGCTCAAAGTTAAAACTTGAAGCTACAAGCAGTATAACTGCTGCTCAGGGGTTCAATGAAACCCCCTTAAAAAGTTGTCTGAAGACTTTTACAGGCTAAATAAGCTGAAAAATCAAATGCAAGAGTTCCCTGACCATGACTCAGTGAGACAAACAGCTGATTGTCATGTGTACGGCTGCAGGTTTGAATCAGCTGCATCACTCAGTGTTGTCATCAGTATTGTGAGCGCCGGCAGAGCGGCAGCAGGACGGGCGGCTGCTTCATCTGTCGCCACCCGACAGTCGGCGTGTCGGCCTGATCTCTGATCAGACAGAGAAGCTCAGGGTAAAAAACCCTCTGCTGTCTGACATGACTGGTGAAGACGCCGCACGGCTCACAGAGCTCAGATTCAAAGAAACACAGAGCAGGTACATGCTGCACTGGCATGTTACCTCATCACTGTGAAATGTGTCAAGTGACTGGTTGGCCTCCACTTCTTGAAGACAAATTCACATATGGAGCTGTCACTGCTTTTTTTCCTCTCATATCTATCAGTATTTGTCAGTGATTCAGTACAGTTTATGTTAGAAAAACTTCATCTTTTACCAGGATCCACTGTCAAACTTCAAATTTGACAAGATGGACTCTTGCTGTCACACTCCATCATGCTCAGATGAATTGTAGAAACACCTCAAACTTGCTCATCCCAATTTCTGATTTTAGCCACAAAATTTGTATGTTCATGTGACTCTTCAACCCTGCCAGTTCCATCCATTGGCAAAACCACATACTTTATTGCAAAGGTTTCCAAAGATCCCAAATCTGTCCTGCTGAATTCCAGGAAAATGTGTATAGAATGATGCACAAGACATGTAGATATTTTCTATTTGATGTAATGCTGCAGCCATAAAACAATGGCATCTTGGCTTTGAATATTTCACTCAATATAAGTGTGATGGAGCTTCAATGAAGCTGCAACCAGCAGATACACAATATGGATGGACACTGTCCTACAATATGGACACTAAGTGCTTTGAAGCTACTTAAGGGGAAATTTAAGGGAAATCAGAGTTCAAGGGGTTAACTGGCTTGTGGAAGGCGGGGCTTAAGATTTTTTTAAAAAGTTGTGCATGTTTTTGTATTTCAGTGTTTTTATCTGTTGTAATTGGTTTCAATGTGTGTTGCCATTTTATTCTCAGTGTGACTACCCTGGTTAAAAAAAGGATAAATTAATAAGTACAGACCCCATAGGCAGATCCATAGAAATACATGTCAACTGACAGGCTGCTATCAACAACATAATACATTCTGGCTCCTACAGTCATTTGCACAGACATGTTGATGCCATATGTGACTGACACAGTGTGTGGAAGCGCTGAATGACAAATTTAAGGCGCAGTAATGCAGATTTTGACCCCTGCTGGCAGGCACTGGCTAGTAGTTTTGGTACCGTAAAGGCTTAGCTTGCTGAGTCACCTTGCAGGACGTCCAGGGTAAGGAGTGTATTCACTGTCCTCTCTTCTTCTGCTGCGGTGACTCACTCAGTTTTGGGAAGTGATCAGCGACGAGCACGGCATCGACCCCGCGGGGAACTACGTGGGTGACTCAGCTCTGCAGCTGGACAGGGTCAACGTCTACTACAATGAGGCATCCTGTAAGTGAAACAGACACAGAAGGTGTGTGTGTAAGAGTGTGTGTGTGTGTGTGTGTATGTATGAGTCACTATGAGTCGCACACCTCCCCCAAATGACTTGCTTTGTGATGGCCTGAGTTTTTCAGAAGAAATCAGACAAATAAATCACATGGTATTACAGTGAAGATAGAGGGAAGATATTCTTACCTCAATATGATTCATGGGCTTCACATTTTAATACAACATGACTCAGTTTAATAAATAAAGGTTCAATGACAGCAAAGTGTGACAGTGCAGAGTTATGTTCATTGTGTTTATCACTGAGCCACAGATCTTTACAGCAACATCAGGAGGAAGGAACAATGAACTTATTTCACAATCTGATCCAAGACACAGTATGGGTTCACAGTTCAATACACCCACGATAGGATTTAATTGATAAAAGTTCAATGGCATTTTTTGACATGGAGCACAGCATTTTATTAAAATGAGAGAATATAGAGTCTCTAGTGATGTTACAATTAGGGTTAAAGTGGTGATTAATCTTTTTTAGGTGATAATTTCCAATTCCAATTTCCAATACTACAGTTGGGCCTGCAGTAACAATCATCCTCTGTTTGTTTGTGCAGCGCATAAATACGTCCCCCGGGCAGTGCTGGTTGACCTGGAACCAGGAACCATGGACAGCGTTCGCTCAGGAGCGTTTGGACAGCTCTTCAGACCGGACAATTTCATCTTCGGTAATCATCAGTTTCTCTGACTTAATTTGCTGTAGCACGGTCTAATTCTAGTTACTGTTCAACTCCTGCAAACACGTACGCCCAAAGATACTTGTCAGGTACAGGAGCCATGTTGTTGGTAACGCAATGGTGTATAATACAAAAAAACAGGTAGAATTCAACAGGTAAATTGCCTTTTTCTTGATGTTTTTGTGGTGAGGAGGTACTGATGGAGCATTAATGAAACTGTGAAGTGATGAATTTTCTATAGTGTGTCTAAAAGGACCAAGTCCAATTTTATTTGTCCCAAATGGGCGATTGGTCCTGCAGCACAAAGACAATAAAAACAATAAAAACAGCAACGTGACTAAAAGTAAAGTCCAGTGAGTCAGACTGCGTTCGTACAGAAATGGCTCGAATGTTTGTTTTATAAACTGATGTCTCACTGAGAGAAGAAGCAGGGATCTGCTCTTTCTCTAACACACACACACACACACACACACACACCACAAATCACAAATCATGTAAAACAAAGCAAGTATTGTGTCCTCTCCACATGCGCATCCCTACATGTGTGCTTTAGTCAGAGAACTCCGCCATATTAGATTTCATGTTCTTCTTCTTCTTCTTCCTGTTGTGTTTGTGCTGACTGGTCGTCTGCAGGCCAGACAGGTGCTGGGAACAACTGGGCCAAAGGTCACTACACGGAGGGGGCGGAGCTTGTGGACTCAGTGCTGGACGTAGTGAGGAAGGAGTGCGAGCACTGCGACTGCCTCCAGGTAAAGACATGCAGACTGGAGGTTTCAGCAATGTCCATGTTGTGACATTCTGAGAATAAATCCGAGCTTTTTCATCCCTCTCTGCAGTCTGATAGCACAGAAATGTCTTTTTAAAAGTTAAATTCTCCTTTCTGGTGTCTCCAGGGTTTCCAGCTGACTCACTCTCTGGGTGGGGGCACCGGCTCTGGCATGGGCACCCTGCTCATCAGCAAGATCCGAGAGGAGTACCCGGACCGAATCATGAACACCTTCAGCGTCATGCCCTCCCCCAAGGTACCAACACACAGAGAAGAGTTGGCTCCTTATTTTTATGGAGGGAGTGGCGGATGGAAACAGTCATATGGTTTCCCATGCCTTTCCTATGCTTTCTTTCTCATGTTTTCCACCTCTATCGATCTCTTTCTTCTTGGTTTCTTTGCTTCTCTGATCTCATCCTTTTGTCCTCTGTCCTTTACCCTTCCCACCTGTCCTTCTTCATCCATCTCTCTGCCTTCTTTTGTCCTCACATCCCTTTCTGTTCACATGCTTTTTCCATCGTCATTGACCTTTCTCTCCTCTCCTTTCTTCCATTCTTCTCTGCATCTCATTTCTCCTCTGGACCCTCCAATGTCTTCCATCTCTCCTCTCCATCCCTCCTTTCTCACCTCTCCCTCTTCCCTCATCCCTCTTTCTTCCTGCAGGTATCGGACACCGTGGTTGAGCCGTACAACGCCACCCTGTCGGTTCACCAGCTAGTCGAAAACACAGACGAGACCTACTGCATCGACAACGAGGCCCTCTACGACATCTGCTTCCGCACTCTCAAGCTCACCACGCCCACCTACGGCGACCTCAACCACCTCGTCTCCGCCACCATGAGTGGGGTGACGACTTCTCTCCGCTTCCCCGGCCAGCTCAACGCCGATCTCCGCAAGCTGGCCGTCAACATGGTGCCCTTCCCCAGGCTGCACTTCTTCATGCCCGGCTTCGCTCCTCTGACGGCGCGGGGCAGCCAGCAGTACCGAGCGCTGACCGTCCCCGAGCTCACCCAGCAGATGTTCGACGCCAGGAACATGATGGCGGCCTGCGACCCACGCCACGGCCGCTACCTGACTGTCGCCACGGTCTTCAGGGGGCCGATGTCCATGAAGGAGGTGGACGAGCAGATGCTGAACATCCAGAACAAGAACAGCAGCTACTTCGTGGAGTGGATCCCCAACAACGTCAAGGTGGCCGTGTGCGACATCGCTCCCAGGGGGCTCAAGATGGCCGCCACCTTCATCGGCAACAGCACGGCCATCCAGGAGCTGTTCAAGAGGATCTCGGAGCAGTTCTCGGCCATGTTCCGCCGCAAGGCCTTCCTGCACTGGTTCACGGGCGAGGGCATGGACGAGATGGAGTTCACGGAGGCAGAGAGCAACATGAACGACCTGGTGTCCGAGTACCAGCAGTACCAGGAGGCCACCGCCAACGACGGGGAGGAGAACTTTGAGGACGAGGAGGAGGAGATCAACGAGTAAGGAGACTGAACGCTGCTTATTGGTAAACCATTGGCAGAACACCGGTAGAATTAGACGTCAGTAAAAAAGCTCTATTAGGACAGCGGTAAAATCTAGACAGGACAAGGTTTCCACTCCAAAACACCTTCAATTTTTTGTTTTCTGATGTTCATTGCTCGGTATGTTCACATTCTTCAAAATGTTTCCATTTTGCAACTAAAGGGCTCAAGGTTGCTCAGATCTCCAACGATATTCAGTGTACATTTTTAACTTTATTGTGAGCAGATATTTTGATTGAGTCAAGTGTAGAACATCAAAAAGTATGTAGATACTGCAGGATCTTGATAAAACTTGAGAAAACAATCTATTTCAGATTAATTTGATAAAACCTCCTGACCCAGAGCCACAGATAGGAAGAGCTGTAGTACATGTGGTTTATTTCTGGACTATTTACTGCAAAAAATATGGATATTACCTCCATGACACTGATCTCGTAAAACACCCAATGCAGGCATGACAGTTACGCAGCAACATCCACGGACCAAAACTGTGGCAATACCCTGCAAATGGCGTCTGCAGACTATCTATCTATGGCTCTGGGCAGAACACAGGGAGCAAAGTTGTCATGTTCCTAAAACATTCAAAATGTCAGTGGTTGGATGTCATATCAGTTTCCTACATCATTACATTGACCAACAAATTTGATTGCACGGTTAATAAAAAATCCCCCAAAAGCAGAAATAATTTAAAACATTGTAGAAATAGATCGTATAGAAGGATGTTTTTTTGTTGCCAGAATTCTGAACAGCCAGAACAAGCTAATATTTTGAGTTAAATGACAAAGTACAGGTGTTAGTAGTCAATTAACTGTCTTGACGTACACGGGATACTTAAATTTGAATGTCAGAAGAGGCTGGCAGGGTATCTTTGAGAACTTAAGACGCAAACAAGTGACACTCCATTTATCAGTTGACCACACCACCACTTTTTGTACTGTACTGTGTTCAATTGTCTTTGTTTTCAAACTGTGATTTTTCTATGTGGTCTTGAGTGGCTGAAGAGTGGTTGAAATAAAAGCTTATCCCAAGGCCTTAAAATGCACTATGTGTCTGCTGAGTTCATGTGTTTTGGATTTGTGCATCGTATTGTGTGCTGTGTTCCAGCTTCATTTGTCGCTGCCTGGTGTGTTTATGTGTCATGTGGTGCCTGATTTTGTTTGTCAGTTTGTTTCCCTGCAACTATTTCTAACATGATGGACTGGTCTGGTTTTGTTCACCACCAGAAATAGCAGACTATGCACTGCAGTAGGAAGACTAAGAATTGAATTTTAAGGCATCTGCAGTTGGCCCAAAAAAACAAAACAAAACAAAACAAAACAAAACAAAAAAAAAAACGTAGGGCGCTCCAGGGAAACATGACTGCTGAAACATAATACCTTTGGCCCTCAAACACCTCCTTAGACTTCTGTCAATAATTGTCATACTTATCCATAATGGAGAGATCCAAAGTCCAACTTTGCAACTCGTCTTGATGACTCGAAATCGTTGCAGATCGAGACAGATTTGCAGCCTAGCTAACATTAGAGTTAACGCTAATCTGTGGTATGAATCCAGTGAATTTGTGTAGAGAACATAATATGGACTATCGAGGGACCTACATTAAATATATTACTGTGTCCTTTTTCATTATTACTGTCTAATTCTAACTCCACATTAGTCAAAATCTTCTGTTTCAATGACGTTTGGCATAAGTTCTGGAAATCACATGGAAGTTTCCAACCAGTAAATACGACGAAGGAGAAGACACGAACAGTTTTTCCAAGTAGGCACGATATGGCATGAACGCAGTATTAGCTATGGCACGGGATGCTGTAATTGTTGTGTATTCCTGTCTATCGGTGGTGTTGCTTTGCCTCATGCACTCTTTACAATTAGTTGCATGAACTTCTGGTCATCTAAGACTTTAAATTTGCTCTCCTGTTGCGCCCAATGCAAGTTCCTCTGGATAAAAGCATCAGCCAAACAGCAAAAATGTAGTGAGGGAGCCATGATGAACATAATGGCTATATAATGGGCTTTTGCATTTAACGCTTACAGGTAGCATGGTGGGTTTCTGGTTGAAGACTTACAATGCTCGCTGTGGACAGGAGAGTCAGCTAAATGCCATAAATGAAACGACTGTCTGTGTAAAAAATGACTGTCAACAGCTGAAACGCGGCAGGGCTGGAGGGCCTGAAACCACCTCGCATCATGAAACATCAGACAGAGGAGAAAATCACCCAGTCAACAGCTTGTTAATCTCTCTCTTCGCACCATTGTGTTTCAGAATTGATTTCCCTAGCACTTCTATTTATGTACGGATTAGCTGCAGAACAGACGGGCAGCAGCCACTCAGTCAGTCATTATCAATGCCAAATGCTTTGCTCATGTCTGTCTGCCTGGGTTGCTCTGCACGTGTGTATGTGTGTGTGCAGCTCACAATGCACAATACTCCAGCTGGGTATTGGCATGGATTTCCCAATTCAATTTGATTTGATTCTGATTCACAAGGTCCCAGTTCGATTAGATGTTAGTTTTGATTTAATTCCCCACAGGGAGCTGAATGAAATTTGTTCATCTGAGTTTCCATAGGCCAGCAGTTTACCACTTGACATGTGCAGAACAGGATAACATTCAGCAAAAATCATCAAACATTGGAGAATCAATATCTTTAGCCAGCCCTGCAAAAAACACAGCAGTGATCCAGTCTGTATCCAGTTTATAAACCTTTTTTATTCTGTGTCTGGTAGCTCCTTCCTGCTGCACAGAAATAAACAGAAGAAGAAGAACTGGGTAGTTAGTATGAACAGCAATAGCAAAAGAGCACCACCCACAGAAATTGATTGACAGGTGATCTCTGGGAAGTGCAGGAAAAACCACAGTGATGAACCCTTGCCCAAAAAAATCTCACGAGTCACAACACGAAATCCCTGAAGCAGCAACATTATAAACACGGCTCCAAACAGCAGTGATACAACACATGCAGCTTCTGAAAACCAAATTATCAGCGTGTTTCAGTCTTTCTGATCCCTTTAAATCCTCAGTTCATAACTAACTTTTTATCTGACTGGATCCTCAACCTTTGAGAGACATTAACTTTCAAAACTTACAAAACTGAACTGGTATTTTGAAGCTATCAAGTAATCAATAGCCCTGTGTCACCCAATATGTCCTACGTTAAAGCCTCTAAACAGACCGCACTGCTGCTGAGCTGGCCGTTCTGCTCCGAGGACAGTGAAGAGCTAACAATAGACAGTCAGAGGTCTAGTCTCACACACACACACATGCAACACAAAGGTGATAATGATAGTAAGTCTGGGTCAAGGCAAACGCATGAACATGTGCACAGACACACACACACATAAAAAGATGCTTATAATAGCTCACACACACACACACACACACACACACTTTAAGAGGAGGGGTGTCTTTGCCGAGGACAGATTACTGTTCCACTCAGATTCTTTAGATGATATGAACTGCTGCTGTTTCCATTCAGGTTTTGTGGAAATTGAAGGAAAATTTTTTGAAAAGTGGAGCGTGTTCAAATGTGAGTCAGGTGCGTTTCCATTAAAGGCTTTTCAGTTTAAAAAAAAAAAAAAAAAAAAAAAAAAATAA
>OMLF01014332.1:6116-17257 GCA_900302615.1 Holocentrus rufus
AAAAATAAACCTCACACATGCATGAGTTATGAACATGCACACACACAGCACTCTAGTGAATGTGCAGACACAAACATGGACATGCTCACACACACACACACACACACACACACACACACACACATGCACGCACAGACCCAGCCATTTTTGACAAGCACAAATGGTCATCCTCTTCAAGGGGCTGTAAGGCCTGATAATTAAACTTAAGACCTACTTGGCAGTTACTATATTCTAATTATTCTGTCCAAGCCTGTGTCTGGTGTTTCACATAATTTGCATGTATGCTCACCTGCTCACAAGAGCCATACAACCAGTGTTACTGCTTACAAAGACATGGAGCCATGTGAAGAAAGTTTCGCATGTTTTTCTGCAGTGTGGCTGATGTTGTGTGGTGTGTTCCTAAATTACCCCGCTCCGCCAGTAAATTATTTTACTGTCCGGATGACTGACTGAAATCTCTGATGTGCGCTGGCAAAATCAAATTACCAACTTCCCCTGGTTGTACTAATGCTGTCTGGAAAAAGGCTTTAGTAACTCGACCAAAATGTACAAAGCACAGCAGGTCAGATTCATTTTTGGACAAAAATATAGTTGTTGTTGTTGTTGTTGTTGTTTTCCCCTAATTTCACCTTGCCTTTGATTGGAAGTTGGAAGAGATTACAGCTGTGTTGTGATTTCCCATACATATGACCCATCTTTGTTAGCATATAAATCTCTTGACAAACAAAATAATATATGAAAGAGAGGCAGAGATCGTTCCTGGTGTGAAACACTACCTGAAGCAGCCTGATACTACAGCAGCTAACAACAGATCTGGCAGACTAAAAATAGAATTGTTATTTTGCTGGCCAACTTGTTCCATCACATCCAATCAGATGTCACCATGTAGCCAGGCATGGTCACTAGAATAAAGTATGTTGATAAATAAATAAATAAACAGAAGTGATGTAATGTAAATGTAAATAAAATGTAAATGTAAATGTAAATAAAAAAATGTTCATACATTAATTCCACCAAGGTAAACCAACCACTTTGGAAAATGTATTAAATGTCAAAATAATTACAGAATCCAGTTTGTGGCAAGAATTATGTGTGAGGCGCAGTATTTTTCTGTTTCGTTTTCAGGCAACAAAACTGGTACAGACACAGTGTGAGCTGCACAAAATAAATAAATAAATAAAAATGAAAAAATAAAAATAATCCGCAGTGCCTCTGAACACAGTGCCTGGTCATTTCCTGAGGTCATTTTCTCTTAAGGTAAATCTTAAGGTAATCTTATCTTGATCTCACTAGATTTCCCTCAATCTACTACAATTTGCCAATCTTTGCCCGACAGTTTGACTCCTCAAACATTGTTTCATTGCTTTTGTCCCTGCCCTTGACAAAACTATTTCTATAGGGTCCTTCTTGCTAATGAATACATTTCTAACCATTCACACTCTAGACATTTTCACAGCAAGATGTTTCAACACTCGGTGATGCCGTCTGGTGTATTTTTCTCTGGAAAAAACACTTTTAACACCTTGAAAAAAATGTGTCAGGATGCTAAAGTTGGCGATGCCTGAGGGACGGGGAGTGTCCTCAGTTACCTAGAGTACTCACTGAGGTTGTCATAGCCTTCATCTGTAATGAATATAATTTAGTTTGCCTCTGTACTTTATCCAGGGTTCTTCCTCTCTGCTTTCCTCCACTGACCCTGCCTTGCCTGAGACAACCTTCGTACACTTTGCTGCTTCCTTTTGCCTTTGTCTTCACTTTCCTTTCCGCTCTGCTCCATAAAGCTTAAACCGAGCCATGCGCCTTCCCACCCTTTTGCACAAGTCCTGTAATATTCCTGTCTGGGCGCTGACCAAATATAGCCTTTAAGTCATTTAATCAGCAAAGGTGCTCCTGCACTGCATGAGCAAGGACGACTGAGGTCACTTTCTCTTTGACAGCTGGCTTGACATTTGATAGCGGTGTCCACGCTCTTATGGTCCACTGCGAGAGATGTGGCTAATTAGCCTTCCTCTAGAGAAACTGTGTTTCCTTCACCGCTGTCATGGAGGGTTTGTGTCCAGCTGAATTTGCAGTGCAAAAAGGAACAAGCTAATGAGTGAATAAGAATATAGGCATGAAGAACAGTTAGACAAAGTAGAGATATAAAGCGAACCAAGAGCAAGCACTCTTTGCGTCATACTTAATTAAGGTATAAGGTATAAATCTCTTGAATCTTAATAATAAAATCTCCATTGGCTCTTTTTGAAAATAATTCATTTATAGGACATAAATAGAAGTAAGACCGACATATTTAACGAGTAAAGAGTTAAGAGTGTTGAATTTACAGAGATAGAACTTCAGTCCTTCAGGTTTTAATCTCTTGAAGAGCCGAAGGACTTCAAACCGCACTGAAACGACAGCCTTAAGACTGAATCCAAACACCTTGTTCTGGTGAATGGTGCATTTCTTACCAAACAATGTGGTGTTTTCATTTTTCAAACAGCATATGAAAAAGTTTTCCAAAGGGTCTTTGATAATGTCTGCTGAAAAGTATAAACTATAGATCCTGACCTAAATTATTGAAAATAATACAGACTATCATTGTATTCTTTCATTTAAAGGGTTCCATAAATAGAGCAGTAATGTCGGGAAAAATAATAAACAATGAGATGAAAAACAGACTCAAGAGGAGAAATAAATTGAGAGAAAGAACAGAGGAGTAAGGCTGAAGTACAGGACAAGGAGCTCTGAGGTGAAACAGAGATAGCCTTACCTGACTTGTAATGTATAATATGTATGAACGTCAGATTTGTGCATTTGACAGGTGATACTTGTTATTCATGCTCAGTTCATAGGAGTGTACATACAGTAAAGTAAGCATTGATTTTCCATAGTATCCAGGCTACCTCACCTGGCAAATGGAGACTGAATATAAATGTGGAAACTTGATATGTGATTTTGCATAGTTGCATCTTACTTCTTTGCCCTTGCAGCATCAGTTTCCTGCATAATGTAAGAGCTACCTGACTGATTGTTTTAATTTAATAGGATAATAAGGATCCAGGAAAAAAAATAAAAATAGTCCCACCGTGCATTTGTGGTGACGACTTGCAGGATACACCTGATTAAGCAGCAGTTTATTTGGCTGTAATCTCAGGTCTGTTGCTCCCTAGATGACCAGCTGCCTTAATCTCTTCTTTAGGGAATACGCAATCACATTTGGCTGCGTGGCTTGCTGGTTACCACTAATAAATATAGTGTATAACATTAATATAAAGAGGCTGAAAAAGGCAGAAATTCACCGTGTATCTTGTTACAGGTTAAAAATACTTTCTTATCAAATGTAAACATTGATGTCAAGAAATGCATTTAATCTAAATGTGTAACTTGTACAAAAAGTACATCGAAAGTGTAAATTTCAGCATCTTCAAACTTAACACAAACATAATATCTGAAACATTTTAAAAAGGGAATGTCTACTTAAACTATTTATCCTTAGCCAGCAGTTTCAATTTCATTTTGCATCTCTGTCTGGAAGGTTTTTGATGGTTGTTAGGAATTACATGGGAGTTTTTTTTTTTGGCTAAAGAGATGAACTGTAAGTCTACTGGGAAAAAACAACAGCTCCTGTGCAGAGATGCTGCTCTTGTCTCCGACAGTTGCCATGCAAACCAATTTGTGTGGCTGCATACATGCTGGCCAACCAGCCAGATGCCTGCAGCATACGGCAGGGCGCATCTGTTTGCTTACTCTTTTCACCATCCTCTGGTGAATCGTTTTTAATGGTATTTTCATTTTATTAGATGGTTAATGGATGGGAAACAGAGTGGGTCGTTGGGGCTGACAAATTGACAAAGAGCCCTGACCAGATTTGAATCCCAGACTTTGTAGGAACATGCCTTCAACAGGGGTCATTGCTGAGGCTGCCTGCCCGCTGTAAGGTCTGTATTACTTCACACTCACTGTAAATACTGACGCTGTATCATTGCACTGCACTTAATTTAACTTAACTGTTAGGTTTTTAGTGTTTGTGCAGTTTTACATCTCTGATTAGCTCATGTCAAGTTAAAATATCACCAAAAATGGCATCCAAACCTTAAAACAAAAACAAAAAACACAGAAACACAGAAGCACTACTTAGACATCATGTATTTTTTCTTGCAGTTCAAAAATACATGACCTTTCTACAAGAAAAAAACAAAACAAAAACAAAACACAAAGACAACCTTAAATCTGAGGGGTAAAAAATCATCTTATCAAAGCACATTAAAGTCTATCTGATCAGCATGTTGCCTAATCCAACATTACACAGTGCAGGATGCAGCTGTAAATATGGAAATATAGTATTTCTTAACCCATGGTTGGAAGGCAAAAATTGCTTTACCCCACCCTTGGCAATATTCTGTATAAGCTATAAATTAAAGCGAATATTTCAGTTTATCAGACTAACGACAAATTAATTCATGAATCACCAGCATAACACTCAGTCAAATGTGTTTTAATAGAACTCTAAAACGAACTACTGTATGCACCAAGAGACCTTTAGCCAATTAAAAGGCAACCCAGGAATAAAAGTGCTTAATAACACTTATATAACCTATAAAACTGTGTTCTCTATGCTGTAGAAATTTCCCTGGTTTTGATTTGGTGGCACTATAGTTGGTGAAATGTTTCCACTGGGATCTCTGTCTTGAAGCCAGACTGTGAGTAACAACAGGGAAAAAAAAGCTCAGGATACCCTAAAGTGACATCTAGAGGCCATGATTGCTAACTGCGGAGAATTTCTCATGTTCTCTGCTGCATGAAATTTATTGTGCCAAAGACCTGGAAGCAAAACGGTCGAGTGAAGTTCTATGAATTTCATTTGATTACTAGGAAAGGATTGTGGGAGTTGTGTTAAGAATGTCATTAGTGTCAGGCCTGAGGAGTGTAAGATAGTGGCTGCTCTGTCTCTGAGTTTAACCCTTTCTTGCAAGTTAGGATCAAATTAATATTTATATGTATATTAGATGTGCTGACCCACTTAAAACGTTTCTCCATCAAAAAAAAATGCAATACTTCAAATTCTTTTTGCACGCCAACTTTCCATCTTGTGCAATGAACTTCTTTCCAGTTTTGTTCATCTTGACTGAACGTGTGCTGAGACTTCAAACAGCTGCAGCAGGAACATCCTGTCTATCAAAGGCACGTGAGACTGCTCATCTTGGTGACACACAAATAGAACTACCCACAGAACATCACACTCAACCCTACACACACAATGCATGGAAAGCACATTAGCACGTGCATGATTGCACAAAGGATTGCATGCACTGACACACCCACGCACACACACACGCACACACACACACACACACACACTTACAAATAGGTGGATCTGGGTGGGTCAAGTCACTAGCTCAGGCAGTCACTAAACAATGGGTACAGCTGTGTCACATGAGAAGACAGATTGTACCGCGTTCTCACACGTGTGGACGTGCTGGTCATCACGGGACTTAGCCAGCAAAGATGGTATGTGTACGTACATAATTGTGTGTGTGTGTGTGTGTGTGTGTGCATGTCACACTTACATCATTTATTTATTCCAATGTGTACATTTGCATATTTGTGCATTTGTGTGTCTCTAATCTGTCACACTCACATCCAATGTTTAGGCCAGGGTGAAAATGTGTGTGTGTTTGTGAGTGTGTGTGTGTGTGTGTGTTTACCCATGAGAGGCATGTTCCTGTGTGCATTATGAACATTTACTCTTGTCACCTACCTATCAAGGAGTGAACCACTAATCATGCAGTCAACCCTGTGAATTGATTAAACTCATCAAAACACACAACATATCTCGCATATCACACTTTACACAGAGAGCAAAGCCGTTTGCTGAGGAGAAAACTGCAGGATCTTTTATGAATCTCAGTAGGACTTAAAAGCTGAAGCCTCAGATTGTTCACTAAAGACTAAAAATAATGTGTCTCATTGTCATCTAATCATAGTGGTACAGAAGAGACCAATATTGAGGTGGAGGATAGGTAATAAAAGTAATAAAAGTCCTAATCAGAGTTGCACGTGCAAGGAGAGGTGTTAATACATGTGCATACCAATTTGGAGGCATCACATGCTAAACCCAACAGAAAGAACAGCGAGGTTAGAGGACATACCTCGTCACACTGAACACGGAAATAGCAGTGAGATGTCAGATTCGGCTCTGTTACCGGGGCATTTGGCTGCAACTTAATGTGGAGACTTAATGTGAAGACTGTTTGACTTAAATGGAGCATCACTGGAGCAGCACCGGGTGGATCGTATAGCAAACACACCACAGATCAGCGCATTCACAGTCATGCCTGAGTGACTCGACAGAGATTGACACAAAACGACGGCACGTAGACTGCAAATTGACCCAAATTTAAAAGAAAATGGAGAAATTAGGAAACAGAACCATATTATATCCTATAATCCAAGGAAATGGTCGAACCAACCATTAGAATTCCCCTGTTTCATTGCTGTTCATAAAAGACAAAATCCTGCAGGTATCAGAGTTTAATGCTTTTTAAGACATTTTAAAGATCATTTAAACCAAATTTAAGGCTAATTTTTGGACAAATCACCTTTTTCTTAGTCAAATAATCTTTGTGGGTAAGCATAGAGGTTAAGTGGTATATATTTGGTCCAGGGGAAAAATATGGTTGGTTGTCAAGTAGATGATTCAATGACCTGTTCTTCTTTGTTTAGATAGTAATGTGGTGCTGCGATAAATCTTAACCATTACCAGATCATGGGCACGATCGTAAGCACATGGATTTTCTTACTATGGACTTACTCCATGGACTTTCATGCAGTAAATATAATAATAATGATAACTTTATTTATACAGCACTTTTCAAAAAAGTTACAAAGTGCTTTATAAAGACATAAAACAAGTCAAATTACGAGACAGATAATAAAGTAGAATTAATGCAGTAATAATGAAAAGCACAGTATGGATTAATAAAAAGTGACAAGTGAGCATAAAGTGAATTGGGTTAATCTGAACAGGGCCTTTTCCCAATAGGTTAAGTGCAGCAGGTAAACATAAAGGCAGCAGTAGGTTCAGCAGTAGGCTTCGATTTTTATAACATCAGAAATCTTGACTGATGCATTTTGACAAAAAGAAATAGATGGAAAAATGAAAGGATGTAAAACGTTAGCTGAAATGAAGACCCAATAAACTCACATTTACGGCTCTTTAATGACTTTTAAGGCCTAATATTTATAAAATGGAGTTTAAGGCATTTTACGACGTCCCTGCACTTAGCCAACGCAGGTCCTCTGCTCAGAGCTGATGACGTTAACCTCAGGAGGCAAAGACTGGAGAAAGAGACTGTTGGAGGGAGGCACTGCCCTCCTGGATCATGCTCATTAATCTTTCCATTATACACAAGAGAAATGTCTTTGGCTGCTTTTTCTGTGACGTCGTCGAAAACACACTCCTGAGGAGGTTACTTCAGAACAAACCTTCATATACTTTAACCCAGTAACTCTTGGAGGCTTGAGACAGAGTTACTGGGAAGGGAAATGGGCGAGAAGTGGTAAGAAAAAAATGTATAAATGTAAAATGAGCTGATTACACTCATTCAGCTAATGAAAGCCTCTTCAAAGCCGTCCCTCTAAACTCCAGGCTCACCTGTCATCCTGAGCTGGATCTGGGTAAAGACATTGAATCCATCAGATCTTCACATGATAATTTTGCACCCTTTAATCCCATAATCAGATAAAAGCAACCCATATGTCAGTTAATGGTTACTTGTTGAGTAAATTACACTACGATAAGAGCTGCCATTTTGATCTCCCATTCATAAAAAAACCTCTGAGAGTGAATAGAGGCTGCAATCAGCTTTCAGGCACCAATTTCCGCACTTCACTCTCCAAAAGCATTCCTGGTCCACAGTTACAGAATGTGATTATTCAGGCTTCTTGAGTCCATCATTTGCACGTGTGCCCAGTCCAGGACAACACAAATTGGATCTTGTGTCTGCAATTGTCTCCAGATGTCTTGGATTTGGAAGCGACACGTGCACGGATGAGAGACAAGAGGTGCTCGGGGAGAGATGATGCACAGAGGTGGCCACATATAGAAACATGGAGTTATTGTGACTTAGTGGAAATTTCTAGGGAAACAGCCAGTATATATAGATATTTTTTTCTTCCTCTACAGTTTGATTTTAAATCTAACTGATTCTACCTGCCAGTTGCTTCAAATACTGCGTGCATTTGTTGTTTCTGACAAAACCAAATGAACCCAAATATGAAATAAGAGAAATTGGGCAAATAAAAGTGAATTCCTTGTGCTGGTTTCCAAGCTGGTTTCATTCTCACCTCGTTCCGCCGGGGCAACAGATCTGCAGCAATTTTTCAAACCTACTCCAAACTATGTCATTAAATTATCATTAGCATGCCTTACGTGCTACTGTTGAGCTTGTATTTCTCAGTTTATGGGCCTGAGCTGTACAGTAGCCCATTGAGTTTGTGGAGGTGGATTCTTAAATGACGTCTCAGAGAGCTGGCTGCCACACAAAGCCACATTGTTTGTCCTTCCTTCCATAACGCACTAAGCCGTAAGTGCTTATCCTCCTGCCCCATTAGAGCGCACAACCTCTGCTACACGCCCTGCTAGGCCGCCGCTGGCACCGTTTTAATCTGGCAGACCTCAGTGCATTTCACCATAGCTGCAAAACTGAGGCAAGAGAAGGACATGTGTAACATTTCTGCACAGGTAAGACGTTCCTTCAGGGCAGCATGTTGTATTTTAGCGGTGTGTTTCTATGTGTTGGCTTTGGTGTGGAGGTAAAGTTCTCCAGCATTGCAGTAAAATGATCGACTGCAATTTGAAACCCGTTAATGAAATAAAGCAGTGGAATGGGCCTTTACGCTTTGCAGTATTTCTTCTCCTTCCATGCACCATTTGTCCCTTGGATGCAGAGTAATAGGCCTTTTTCACAGCAGTCATTTTGACATGTAATACTAATGATATTAATAAAGGCTCCATTCCATTTTGGTCTGACAGAGCCAGGGTCCTGCTGTTATTCATACTGGCTCACTGGAAAGGCTACACTTAAATGGAACTGAACCTTAATTAATGTCATGAGTAACACCTGCACTTGCCCTACTATTTCATGTCAAAATGGCTGCTGTGAAAAAGGACAATAGTCTTTCATGACTAATGTTGACCACAAGATTATTGAAGGCAAGGGGTCTGAAAGCTGTATGTTCCTCTTTTTTCTCTTTTTTTTGGCATATCATTTGATGGTACATATCATTTTTCATAACACAGAAATATTAATTTTCTATATTTTATATTAGCTAGGAATCGTGGGCAGTCTTGCACAAGTAAATGGGACTGCTCATGTTGCTGGCAAATGCTTTTTTGACTATTTTGCAGTACATTGTGCTGGCAAATTGCAGCTTTATTCACCGTAACATTACATTTCTGTGCAATTTCCATCGCTTCATGTTGCTTTAATGACAATATTATGAAAGACCCCGACACAAACGTAAGGGGAAGTCAGTTTGCTCAAGAGACAAGAAGTCCTTGCAGGTGAGAAATTAGACTCTTGAGTCCCAGTGGCTGAAACGCTGTCAGTGGTGTGGGTTTGAATCTAACTCTTGTCATGTCGTCTCTGTCTCTTTCTCTTCCAGCCTTCCTTTCCTTCACTCCCTCATTATGTGCTGCATTGTCCAAAGACAGAAATATATTTAAAATCCTGTGTCTGTTTGTGCTTATTGAAAGGAGAAGACTGTCAGACGAATATTCAAAAAATATGAAAAAATGAGAAAAAAAGCAAAATGGTTCCTGAGTGCATGGAGGGAAAGTCACCTGGTTTGTGTTTATGCTACACTTAGCAGCCTTGAGTACTGAATCTGTAAATGCAAAAAATGCAGAACACATAAAAACACTCACTTGCTCAGCGTGTTGATAGCTGAAAGTGAAAATGAGAACGGGGAAAAACAGCAAGAGTGTTAAAGTGTAAACTGTGAGAAATGGTCCAGCAGATTGCTAATCAAGCCTCTGCCACATGTGGCACGTGCCCAGCCCCCTTTGAATGGAGATACTCAATTATTCAGAGGATGCAAAAAGGCGGTAATGTCAGCTGCTTCTCGTTCCACTGGCTGGTCCCGCGGACTGAACATCAGGTGTCTGTCAATCACTGTGACAATGGTATTTTTTTTCCTCCGGGCTGAAACAAGGTGGATAAAACTGCCGAAAATAGACCTCCAGAGATCTGTCTGTGTTTGAAAACCAAGTCAGAGCTTACACACAGTTTTTATAACAAGCTCCCTCTCTGAGGCAACCGAGCTACTGACACTGGGAAAAGATAAAAACCATGCATCAAATATTTCAGTTTTGATCCTATAATTGTATTAGTTGTCATGTTTTTGGCCATTTTTACTGAATAATTTTTCATGTTTTTTTCCCTCTGTATTTTCCTCATTAAATTCCACCTTTATAAATAGATAGAATGCTTTACATTCCTCATTATAGCTTCCTGTATCTTCTATCTAACCTAGCATTTGCTTAAAGGAACAATGCGTAAAATTTTGTGACATTATAATGGTTACAAGGCAGAATGCAATGAGATGGCAGTGCTCTCAAATTCAAGTGTATGTGAAGTTGAGGCTTTTAGTGTCCAGACTCCACAAGGATGTGGTCAAGTGGTGATTCACAGCTTTTCACCACATTGGACTCTCTTGACATTTATTTCTGGGTCACTCAGTGTCTGCGTCATTCAAAGTCTCTGAACCCCTAACAAAAGTAAAACTGGGCGTCCACAGCGATGCCCAGAAGTCAACAGCGGCCACTTTATGAAAAGGGGTCTGAGGTTGACATTAAAGCTAGGCTTAACAGCAGAACATCTGCTGTTAAGCTCACATTTATGATTACTGATTAACATGTGATGAGTGTATGATGCACATTAAATATTTGTTCACGTCTCCAGACTCGTCTATAACTCTTAGACCAGCATGAACTGAACAACGGTACAGTAATTACAGATAATGGTAATACTGCTGAAAGCTTTGTATGTCTGAAACAGGCACACAGTCACTGACACACACACACAGTCACTGACACACACACACACACACACACACACACACACACACACACACACACACACACACACACACACACA
>OMLF01014344.1:0-15402 GCA_900302615.1 Holocentrus rufus
AAAAAAAGTAGAGATTTTAATAGGCAGATTTCTCTGCAATATTATTCAACATACACCACTTTACTTATACAACAGTGTCTGATTTACTTGATGAAGTTCATAAGTTATGTATGAAACTGTTGCCGCCATGTTGACCTGTATACAGTATCTATGGCTCTGTAGCCAGACTTCAGAAACAAGTGGGTTGATACTCCAGGGCCTTTCCGCTGTCACCATCTTTCTACCCAGAGAAGTGTGTGTGTGTGTGTGTGTGTGTGTGTGTGTCTGTGTGATATAAGCGAGGTTGGGTTGTTACTGCTGGCCACAGAACCCCTGCTCTCATCATTAGGCCTCGCTGCCTGCTTCCCCTCAGGGCCCCAGGTTCCTGACTGGACTCCTTTGTGGCTGAATCAAATCTAAGGGACAGGCTGGCTATCACTCCAGGCTACAGAAAACAGGGTCACTGGAAGAGGCAAACGGCAACACAGTTGTATACCTGATACACAGTTAACTGAACAGTAAAAGCTACTCAAACGTCCCTCAGACAGAAGTGTGATTTGCACTAAATGAAGCAGAACTCAGTCAACATGCTGTACATAGAGCATATCAAATCACCTCTCTGGCATGCAGCTGGCAGCATTGCAGAATAACAAGCACATGAGGCAATGATTCAGCCAGAGGGAAAGCCTACTTTCGGGGCATATTGAGTCTGCTTGTTGTGTTGAATTAGGAAATGAAGAAATAACTGTGCCGTTGCGTGCAGATGTGAAGAGCCCTGTGTTGTCTCTTTCGTCTGGTAATTGCGCAGCTTGAGTCCTCTTGCCCTCCCCCTCATTGGGATTATTGCTGAATACACACTCAATCCCCTCTCTGCCCATGTATCTTGTTGCAAAGTGTTACGTCCAATTGCAAATGGAATTATCCGGCTCTTTCATTGTGTGCACAGCTTTTCCTTTCTCAACATGCCTAAACCATATGCCGGCCCAGCAGTGAGCTGGAGATGAGTGCACCCCTTGGTCCTATGAAGGCCTTGGCCCAGGGGGCACTGGAGTATATTTACCTTTAATCATTCCTCTGTGGAGAAAAAGTCCACATGCAAATCGCTGATAATGGAGCCTCTCTGTTAAACAAGTGTTAAAGCAGATTCAAATTCCAGAAGAATATTAGGGCCACCAGAAAACAGTTTCAGCTGCATGGATATTGACACTTTAAATCAGCGGCGTCACTCTAATCTGCTTTCACCAGGTAATACCTGCTGCTGAATATTATTTTCACGCACATTTTTCCCTTTTTTCTCATAATATCTCCTTCAGAGATAGCAGAACTCAATCTTCTCAATCCTCACACATTTAACATTTAAGCTTTGACATATTAAGTGTACCGTTTCTGAAAATGAAGCTGCGATTCCTCCCCTGTCTGTCCAATTTTCCCTCCAGCTTTTGACTAATGCCAAAGATGAGGGAGCAAGAATTGGGTTCCCAGCTGAGTTTCAGCCACGGCGAAATGGTTTGGCGGCACCATAGCATGAATACAAGAGGAGAGCACCATGGGGGACGCGTTCAGAAATCATTTCTGTGCACAAACCAACTTTCTGTGGCTATTTCATGGCAAAGCTGTGGATTTGATTTAGTCCAGCCATGTCCAAATGTGCTCTATAGCTGTGACTCCGCAAGGACCTCTAGGAATATATTCAGGGTCCAATGCATTTTCATTAAAATGTGACTCAGGCCTCAAACTGTGTGATTTTCCTTATGGAATTCAATGGTCAATAAAACAAAATGAATGACTGTAGTGCCAGCGCCACTCCACTCATTACTGAGGCCACAAGATGGATTTGACATTTCCAATACGCTGAGTGATCCCAGAAAAAGACCCCATTGATTGAGGCCAGGACACTTGACTGAGACAAAATATTAATTTCTCTAATGGCATTATGTTTTTGCAGCGGCTAAAACAAGGGATGGGACAAAGAGACCTCCGTTGTGCAAATAGGCTACATATTTGGGCTCTAAATGAGTTATAGGAATACCAAGCCAGGCGGTGATTTCACAGTATAAAAGTCAATAGAGAACCGCCGCGAAAATGAATATTTCTTCTTCTTCGTCACTGGAGACAAGCCCGATATACATTTCATCTGATGTGAACTCGTGCAAATTATTTACACTAGGACAGCTCCTCCAAGCTGCAGTCCAAACGCCCCGCTCTCTCCTCTGGCACTCCGAGGTTCAATATCTACTCATGATGAACAAGAATGGTGAGAGACCTCATAAATCTCAAACAGCCACCCGCAGCAGGCGAAGAGCTTCTGATCCAAAGGTTACACTACATATTGCAGTCTCTCAGAGTTCCTCCCATGGCTCTGCTACAAAATGATTGCCCGTAAAATTTCATCGAAAAACTAATTTAATCACTCTTAAAAAAACAGTGATTTGTATGGGTTGCCCTGACTGTGAGATATAACATCAAGCTTTTCCATTAAAGCCAGATCCATAAATTGACATAGCATTAGATCACACTCCCAGCCTACCACCTCTTTCTTTGACAGCGTTCGATCCCCCCCTATTCATGCCTTTCACTAAAGAGCATTTTCAGCCGGCCCCAGAGGGCCTCGGAAACCGTCACATGACCGCCGCGCTCCTTCAAAAAGACGGGCTCGGCTGTCCCTGTTGATGTTCCTTTTGAATAAAGGCTGGTTGACAGAACAACACCATCAGTCACACATATGTTCTCGGTAATGGCGTCTTTGTGATGCCGGTTGGCGCTGAGTGCTGTGGTCAGCAGTGTCCCACAGGGTTAGCAACGGGAGGTCGATCAGTTCCTGTTCCTTCTAAAGTGAGCCAGAGGTAAATGGGATGTACAAATTAGCGCATGAATGGGCAACACGGCCACGGCAGAGCTGATCAAACAATGGGTTATCACTCATCTTCATTGTTTAACAGGATACAAGCGGGATCCATATTAACTGCAGCCTCTTTATTTTACTTTACACCTGCTGTTCTCATTCTTCTTGTGTTGGCACTGTATCATCTGTCCAACTGACCATGAAACCAGAGCTGTAACTAACAATTATTTTCCTTGTTGATTAAGCTATTGATCATTTTTTTTAGAGTAATCATTTAGTCTATAAAGTGTCAGAAATAATGATACATGCTCATGGCACTTGGCAAAGTGATTCCTTAGTCTGACCAGCAGAAAAAAACAAAACAAAACAAAAACTGAATTATTTTATTATGACATAACCAGAGAAAAGTCAGTAAATTTAAGCATCTTATTGATCTTAGTGAGGCTGGAATCATCAAATATTTGCTTGATAAATGACTTAAACCATCAATTATCAAAATTATAATTGATTCATCTTGTCAGTTGACTAATGGATTAATTTATTAGTTGTTTCAGCACTGCATGAAACGACATGAATTGGAGCATTATTTGTGAAAAGGGTGCAGAAATACAAACAAGCCAATAAAAAAACAAACGGTGTTATAGCCAGTTGCTGAGATATAGGTATGTTACAGTATGGGGCATCACGGGAGGCCCATGGAAAAGGCCATGGAGCATCACTGAACGGCCTGACTTGGGAGTGATTGATACAGGGAGGGAGAGAGTGATAAGCCCCTGGGAGACAGCAGCTGAGGAAGACATCCTCTGTCATCAGTTACACTAGATTAGGAGGCCCCTGCGCCAATGTAGCAACAAAGAGCAATCTGTGGATCTCCACCCCGCTGGTCCACCACTGTACTCAAGGCCCATCTGTTCCAGCAGCTTCACTAGTGCCATACATCACCGCCTTCCGGGCCCAACACACAGGGCGCCACCAGGGTTAGGTGAGCGGCGAGGAAATAACACCTCCGGTCAGCAAAAAACAAGTTCCAGCTGAATTTTTGAGCAAAGTTCAGATGGGAGTTCAGATTGCTATCCCAGAAAAATGAATACTACATGGGCTCAGTTGTAAATATTTTCATATTTTACATATTTAGCTTGCCAAATTTATGTCAAATAGCACGCATTGGACATTCAAATATTCTTAAATACAGCCGTGTACACCTGGGTTTTTGTATATGGAGCTTCCCAAAGGGAAATCCCACACCATATCATTTTCTTATTCTCGCTTCTCATTTTCTTTTATTAACATATAGAGCAGAATACAAAAGAAGCACTTCACTCTGAATGTTGAGAGTGTATATTTCATCTACACGTACAACGAGAACAATAAGGACTTTTATTTGATCTCGCTGTATTCTTTCACTTGTGCAGTAGAAAGTATCTACATAGGAACTGATGACGTGTTCTCCTATATAGAGGAACATAGCATTTCTTAAGCAATTTCCCTGCGGGGATCAATAAAGTTTTCTGAATCTGAATCTGTCACTTTACAAAACAATCCCAATTAATATAATATAATTGTTATTGTATTATATCTTTTATGTGTACGTGCCCAGAGAACAGAGATGGAAACTGGCCATCAGCTCTCGTTATTTCCTCCCTCTTATTTTATTTAAGACCTGTGTTTTGCTGTGGCATTGTCCCTGTCTAAATAAACTTTATAAATAAATAATGTACATACAGGTGCTGAGTTTGGAATTATGTCAGCTAAGGGCCAATAATATTGAAAAACAACTCCGGAGAACTCTGTCGCTTTGTAACAAAATACACAGCATGAATGTTGTTATGAATTATCTCACCTACAGTGACAAAGCAGCAATAAAACTCACACATCTACAACTATGCACTGTAATATTCTCATAAAAGTTGCATAAAAACACAAGAAAATACTGTAATTATTTGCCGTAATTTATCGCCTGTGAATGCATCATTCAAGCTGCAGACTGTACTGCAGGTATTTTACAGTTGCAATTAACCGAGCGAGCAGGTGTGTGAGATGGTGGCGAATCGGTTTGGTAGTACTATGCTGAGGAAAGTGTCGGTTGGGAGAAGGTTATTATCAATAATGGAACAGGGACGGGGTTGTTTTGGGTCACAGCTGTGGCTGCGCGCTGTGGGGAGATTTCAGAGAGGAGGTGGACAGTATAAACAGAGGCTCAGTCCTTCGCTGAACCCCAATGCAATGATGTTCCTGAAACTCTGTGTTTATGGAGGCACTGAAAGCTTCATTATCAGCCATACAGCGAGGTAGATCAAAGACCTTGCCTAAGTGGAGAAAGAGAGAGAGAGGGGGAGAGAGAGAGAGAGAGAGAGACTGGCTATTCCTCTGTCCCTAGTTGGCCTGTTTCTGCATTGCTGCCAAATGATGTCTGTTTTGGGCGCCTTTCTCTTCAGCTTCTATTTTTCTATTATGCTTTTGGCGGTTTATCTCGCACATGTTCACTTTTTTCCTCTTTTTTTTTTCTCCCCCACCAAACTCATATTTTCTGACTGGATAGCAAAAGCTGTCTGCCTGGATAGAATAATTTTTTTAGTATCCATATTTTAGTGCGTGCTTCTTACCTGCCAGTGCTGGACTGACTATTTCTGAGAGGCCACTGTTTTGGCACAGTCGTGAACAAAAATAAATAAATAAAAATAAAAGGCGGTGACACATATCGTATCGGCGCGTTTTTACATGGCGATTGTGCAGTAATGAAAAGACTGACTATGGTTGGCTGGAAGAAATGCACCTTGAGGCTGATGTAATGATCCTGTAACAGCCTGCGCTTGGATGACTAATATTCCTCTCGGCCATCTATGCATGATATAGGTGAGTTAAGAGTGAACAGAATACATGTGCGCAAAGCCTGTCTCCTATTATTTGACAAGAAAAAGAAAGGCCTTTAAAAGTAGAGGCTCAGAAGGTGAACAAGGTGATATCCTCACACCAACCACCCTGAACTTTGTTCTGGGAGACAAAGTTGACAAGATATTGATCGGTTCACCTTGGTAATGTTTCAAAAGTGTAATATTTGGGCGGGAAAGAGACAAAGGGGAGAGAAAGATGGGGGCATTTTGGTCCAAAACCGCATGCAGCTGTGCTTATAACATAAAGAGAAAACAGCCGGTTAAGCCTGCCAAGGCTGTGAATTAGCCATCCGCTATATTTCTGAGCGTCCATTTGATAGCAGCAAAAGATGAATAGCATTTGGGAGCTTTTAATAAGAAGCTAGAAAACAACAACAATGTGGCGGGCAGAAGATTTGGTTTTAATAGGCTTATTCCACATATAACAAAATAAATTACTCAATTAATCAATACGAACACCTAAGCTCATAATGCTATTCCTTAAACCAAAAAGGGGACCATGCATGCATTAGTTTCCTGCCTCTGGATGACCAAGTTTTAACTGTAAAAAACATTGGCAGGTTTCGGCTATTAACTGCATGACCATCTATATTTCATGAGTTGCTAATGGACTCCTTCATTTCTTTCGTGTCTTCCGGCGTGCTCCTCCTGAGCGGAGACCGAGGCAGATGCATAGGGGCGGGTATGAATCAACACGGCCCGCTATCGATCCCTCCCTCTCATTGAAAAACAACTTAATGAACATTTGCCGGGGCGTCACACAATACATCAGCATGTTCCAGGGGATAACTGTTCCCTTGGATTGACAAGGGGAAAAATAGGAGGCCGGTGGACACCAGAGCCCGGTGAGGGCAGGATCCATAGATTTATTGATCCGGTCCCTAGATAAGAGATGTGAGAATAATGATGCCCTGAATGCTGCAGCTGGGACGGCCGGAGGAACTGCGACATCGGGAAGAGGAGGCAAGGCAAGAGAGGTGGTTCAGGACCGCTGGAAGTTGAATAGCCAATTTGTGGACACTCTTCCTCATGCCAAGACATCATTAGTATTGACCACCGCCGACATCCACCGAGACACCTCACCCTCTGAAGCAGGGCCTCTGCAGCTTGACCAGAGCCGTGTGAAGTGCGGTTCTCCTCTCAATCGCGAGCATTCATTAACAAATAAGAGGGAAACATAAATTGATGACCTTTGCGACCATGAGGATGCGACTCCCTTAAGGAATATCTAAAAATACAAAAAAAAAAAAACAAAGAAAAAAATAAGCATCTTTATCTAACTATTTCAGAGCACTTGACTCTCCCCAGCTCCAGCCCTAAAGGCCAGGAGAGTTATCCTCTGTTCCCTCTAAAGTACACTTTGTCCCAGTTTCCCCACCAGATGGGCACACTTTTTAACTACCGAGGCTTCTTTGCAATGATTATTATGGGCACAGCAAAAACGAGTGCAAAGGAAGTTTGCTGCATCCCACGGCTCCCCTCTCCCTGTCTGTCTGTCTCTGTCTCTTCCTCTCTGTGGGGGAACTCAGACAGGAGGAAAATAAAGAGCGCATTGTAAATGGAGAGTCAGGCGAACACGACTCGCTGATGACGGCAGTTACAAGGTCAAGGTGAGAGACGCAGGTGATATTGCATCATATCATAGATTATTTACTTGTTGGTAAGTTCAAAGGACCTTGACATCACCGGGATGAGAGCTTTTCAGGACCCGCATATCTCACTGTCTGCACAAGGCCATATTAATCATGATAAGCCAACTGACTTGTCAAACTGTTGGAATTGATCCCCCATCCTGTAATCCTTGTGAAGGTCACATTCATTGCGGACAGTAATCTTCCCACACACACAAAAAAAAAAATGGACATGAAAACTATAACAGCGTGATCTAACAACCCCGCAATAATCCATGGTATGCTTTGCACATTTGCAAAGAATCTATATCTCATTTGCTGTGATGTGCCCTTTGTCTTTGTGTGTGCCGGAGTCGTCCAAAGGTCACGTGGTGGCAACACAGACAACACAAAGATGTCATCAAAGAAAATCAATAGAGTATAACCCCTCGGAAAAACTAGGTGAAACTGTTATCGTGTTCAAATAACGGCAGACTACCGACCACAATCACGTCAACCGAGCAGGAAAACTCCCCCTGACGCCTGAAAAGATAATCCACAGGTAAAGGCCTGTGCGCTGTGTAAGGTCCCGTTGTTCTTGTACCATGTACCAGTCAGAACTGCATTACTATGTAAATTGTCAATGTGCCTCGACATCAAAGCACTCAAGAAGAATTGCTGTACTTTTACTGCACGTGGTGAATAAAATGAGTCATTTGGAGCCGGCAATTTGCATTTGAATGCAAGACTTCTTGCATTATTTCACATCTGAATTAAAAAAAGCAAATTTCTGGCTCATTGTGGACATAGATAAGTAAGATATTAATGGTTATTGCTGTGTGTGAAATGAGCATCTGTGTGTGTGTGCGTGTGGTTTCAAAGTACACTTGCCAGTATCCTTGTATGCCCCTGCTGGTGGGGTCTTACCACATTGCTGTTACAAAGAAGCATTACATTGTAATGAATCATTTTATTCCCATGATGTGTTTAGAGCCCTCGCTTTTAAAGGGAACAAGCCAGCTGATCAAATTTGGAGACATGCTTGAAAAGGGCTAACCAGCGTACAGTAGCACATGGAGCCTCTCCATGTGAAGTATGCAGGGGGGCGGTATCTAAGCTCAACAGTAAACACCAACATCTCCTTGCTAAACCGGCAACATCTTCTCCGGTAGGGCAGATCAAAGACACACGCACTCACAAACTCTTATCGACACACAAAAGCACTAGTGCTGCACTGTGGAAAAACTAGGGCTGGAAAGGGGATTGCTGCTTTTCAAAAGCGAGTGTTTTGAGAGAGGAGGGGTGGTGGAGGGGGGTGAGAAAAAAAAAGAATAATTTTGAATACAAACATGTGGCTGTTAGAGATATCAGAAAGCTGAAGAAAGGCTTGCATTACGTTTGCCTTCGCTCTCCTCAGAAATCCACAAGGGTGAAAGGATACTCTGCTTTCTGCATCCTATTCAACTGCTTAGCCCTTTAAGTGCACAAATGTTGACAGTTGGCGTTTGCATATAAACAACCTACAGCAGACACAGCTTTTCTTCGGCTATCTGCAAAACGGCAGAAATATCTACAAACCCGAGAACAATGTAATTATTGTCTAACACCCCTGATTTGTGTATGAACACTCTGTAATAGCAGAGTACACAGGCTATGTCAATCCCGATCTTTCAAAATTCTAAGCTTCAAAAGCTGACAGCCTAAACAAGGAACATCGTAAGTCCAATAATGTTAAGAATATATTATCACTGCTAAACATGCAATAATTGACAAAATAAAAAAATGTAGCATATCAGGAAATGATTGTGTATCCTAGGTAAAGCCCTATAATAACATTTTCTCCTACGGTAGCCCAAGGCATTAGTGTAATACATAAAAAAATTTCCTATATTTCAACACACGGTTGCCATGGAATTAAGCTCTCCTCTTTTAACAGTTTCACAGACAATCCAAGTATCCATTTTGTTGTACACTCTGGAGACTGCTGCTCTTGGCACACAGAGCCTTCATCTGGATAGTCCTGCTCCAAGGATTCCATTTCTTTTTTAATTGACTGTCACTCATAGCTTGTAGTCAACAGTAACACTCGGATTTTGCAGATTCCTTTATAATATCCTTGACAATAAATCAATAAACAAGAGCCCGAGCAGTAGGAGAGATTTCCAGTCATTAACTACCCCTGTCAATCTGTCTCTTCTTGGAATGAGCCCCGCTCGTGATCCTCCCCACTGGCAGCGACAACCAGACGCAATTTGCTGTGGAACTTTTAGTCTTTTCACTTACAAAGACCAGTGGGTGTTGGAAATTTAGAAAAAGGTAATGAAAATGACATTGAAGGAGAGAAAAATTCAGCCGCTCTTCTCTTAACACGCAATACAAAAAGCCTTTTTAAAAGTATTCAAAAGTCAGTTCACTTTTACACTAAATTAACCGTCAGAAAGGCAAAATCTAAAATATCTGCAGAGCTGCTGTCGTTCTCCAAGCTTGATGAATATAAACTTCACTTTTGGGGGCAAGGATAAGCAGAACATCGGTCCTGTTTAGGGGGAAATTACATCTTCATCTTTGTTTAATTCCATTTCTTCTCAAGGTCCAAAACTCCAAAAACATGCAGCATGAAAACAGCTACAAGGAGTTGGGGTGATTGCACTGTGCCATAAAATGCACTGAATATTTATCCATTTTGTGTTGAGTTGAGGTCATGACAGGACAACCTCACCTTTTATCCAACAGATGCCTACTACTGCACCACTATTCATTACTTTACTGTCTTTGTCCTTTCTCTCTCTCAATATGATTCAAACCCACTTCTTTTTTTTTCCCAAAAAAAAAAAAAAAAAAGGCAAAGGAAAATTGGCTACTGAACACAGAATAATAACAAAAAACCCTTGAATGAGAGGTCAAACTCTGGTTCCCAATGCCTCTATTCATATTTGGAAGCCAACCTTGTATTTTTTTTCTGTGATGCAAGGCGTCAGGCCGGATGTGTGAACAAGCGCACGCACACACACACGCACAGAGAGAGAGAGAGCGGGAGAGAGAGCGCACTATCAGTAATTTAGCACATTATCTTAATATCTATCGTACGATGTGATGATGGACAAGAACCACTCAGATGATCAGATAAATACCTCCAGGCTGTTTTCTCCCCCTAATGACAAGCTGTTACAGTGTTAACTATAGTTCCTCCCTCTCTGCGCGTGGCTGCTGTGTGCAACGCGGCGGCGGCAGCAGCGGCATAAAGAACATGTCCACAGGCACCCTATGTCAGCCGGATGACCTACTTTATTCTCTGTAAGGTCTCCCAGCTCCCTCAAGAACCCCAACACAACAAAGACATCATTTTATCTTCATTAGACCCAGAAAATTCCGTCGCATGTCGTCTGCCTCCAAATTATATTAGCTTTGTTTTGCCACGTGTTTACACTCTTAATTCCAAATCGGCTAATAAACAAACGCGATAAAACAAGCGCCGACTAATGAGTGCCGCCATCTCCTGAAACAGAGGTAATGCCATGTGTAGGACTACCTGTACGTGTAATTGGAATAGGCTGCTGCAAGCGGAGAGGGTGAGCCCTATGAGATGTTTCCACTGACACGTTGTATCCCTCTGTTAGTCCCCATCCCCATTAACATTCACACCATGCAGCTGTGCCTTTTTAATCATTAATACATTTCAAATTAAATACAATTACAAACCATGATCAATGATGGAATTTTAATTACTGCTAATAACTGACCATCTGCCTGGTGGCCAAGGGGTACGAAAGAGGCGGCAAGATGCACCCTAAAGAGTGCGCGGGAAATGTTAACCAGAGCCATGAAATGCCTGTGTTAATTAAAAAAGCTCATTAGGTTCGCCCACCCATGCCGAGGGGGGCCAGGCGCGTGGTAGAATGGTAACGATGACCCATAGACAGTCAAATCTCGGAGTCTGGCCCCCGGTGAGATGTTCGGGATCGGCCGCATCTGCCTCATCCCTCCCTTGGCGGAGCGATAAGCCGCCGCGGCCCGGAACAGCTGTAAGAATGGCAGCATCTATTAAACAACAACTCGGGGTCGATGAATTAGTCGCATAAGTTGCGGGCGAAACTCAAATCGTTTTTTTTTTTTTTTTTTGGTGAAATATCATTGGCTTTGTCTGTCCGTTTCTCAGAGCTGCCTTACTGCCTTGGAGAGCCCGCAGGCGTCATAGGTTGGACTCCATCGCTGTGAAATCATTTCTGACAAGACACCAGACCGCTACTTGCTGCAAGGGCATGGCTCCTCGCCGCCTGTGTGCTGTAACCCTTGTGAAAGTTGTGCCTGCTTCTAAGTAAAGTTAGCATTTTCAGAAGCTGTGTTATAACAAAAAAAATAAATAAATAAAGTAAAATTCTCCCTGTGGCCTCAAGCTGTGCAGACACACCCTTTGCTGTGTGTGTGTGTGTGCATGAGTGTGAAAGAGAAGAGAAGTCATAACCAGCTAGTGTTTGTGATAAATGACAGAAAAAGTCTGAATCAGGCGGCTAAAACTACACCAAAAAGCAACAACAACCATCTGCACAACGGCTTCAGACCAGTTCACCAGGCCAGCGCCGAGGGAGTCATAATGATGCTGTTTACATCAACTCCTCTCTGTCTCTGACGATTGCTCATTCTGCTTTCCTCCTTTCCCCTCTTTCCTGCATGCAGTCAATCCGCTTATTTTTTTTTGTGCATTTTCCTCTCATATTTTCAAATATTCAAGTAGAAGACATCGGCTACGGCTCCATCAAGATTGCAGGGGGGGTGAAGCAGCAGGGAGCGCGCCAGAGGGCACATCGCTGAAACACGTCTTGACGACTAAGGCCAGATTGGGCTCAGGGGGGGAAAGGAGATGGTTGCTCTTTGAAACCCTCCACAGTTGTCTGGAGACGCGGGCCTCGCGGCTTTGGTGCTTGTTATCCATGGAAAAGACCAACTCAGAGGGAGCTGCATGCCTCTTTTCCAAACCTACACACTTCTGCCTGAATGGGCTGCTTTCTCCTCTCTCTTTCAATACTGGAAACATTCAGATAATAAGCAGGAGAGGGGTTCAACGTGGTTCAGTCATTTGACCACTGACAACTGACAGCAATGCAAAAGTCATTCTCAATCTGTTAAATGTTAAATGAATATATGTGGTATTATGTTTAGTACATTGAAATGGGCCAATGAATACTGTCACTGCATTATACTGTCATCAATGTAGATTGAGATTCAGGCTGGGTGATATGGACAGGACCAAATATCATGGTATTACCTCGACATTAATATTGTGATGGTATATAGGAATGACTGTTGTTGCTTTCATAAAATGTTTAAGATATTTTTGATAAACAGTCTTCAGTAATGTGGATGTGATGACCAAACAGGCAGACGCAAATAGAACAACTAAAACAATCTAATAAGCATTCTTTCACTGTAATGCAGCCTTCAGAACCAGGAAAAGGCAACACTTCATATCACAATATTATGATATCTTAAATCCCAGATGATCTCTAGTTTCATAAAATAATAATAATAATAATAATAATAAGGCCACAAAATCAATATATTGCCTAACCCTAGTTAAGATAATAATCCAAATATTGCATGTTGTATTTATACCATAAGACATAGTTTGTGCCACTGCTTATATTTTCTATAAATGAAAATGTGCTTGCACAGTTATGAATATGTTAAGCTGTAAAAAGGAATAGCCTCAAATATAAAGTGGGGCAATAAAATGAAATTAAAAGAATATTGGACATAATGACAAAGCCAGACCTAATTTATCCAAATCTAAACTGAATGGTTGGCCAAATAGGCATAATGCATGAAATACCCCAAAATGAAATTATGAATGTTGGACATGTTGGAACTTGGTTGTTGATATGCAATAATCACAATCACAGATCAGAACATTTTTAATCTGTCAGAGAAGCAGGTTTCTGTGTTAATGAATGGGGCCTGCAGATGACACTGAGAGACATCATGAATTTTGGACAACTTGTACGACCGGCTCTGCCAATTTCTCAGCACAATGGCAATACAAGAGATTTCTAAATAATATTCAATGAAGATAATGACAATGACTATGATGATGGTGATGACAATGACAAATTATTCTATGAATATGCAGGTCCTGACAACTAGTGAAGCAGATATTTTTAATCAACGCTATACACTCTTTTATGAAGTCACCCATGGACTTAAATATTCATGAATGCAAAGGTTATTTTTTTTATGTTTCATCTTCGTACGCAAAAAGAGCCAATGGTGAATGATGCTCGTGTGATATGCTGACCTGGCACAAATGATTCCATCTATCAGCATACATGATTTTGACAATTCTTTCACGGATAATTGTCTTTCTGTCCATCAAACAAATGACTGCGGTGGAGTGGGGAATCTAGGACACCTCCTGAGGAAACCTACAGCACGAATCCTCTCGCGCACGACACGCAGACATTTATCCCCTGCCACCTTCGCTCTGAAATATGGCTTCGGAGACAAATGTACATACCTGGAGGTCCCGCTGATATGACACACAAAAAAATCACAAGTTGCCGGGGTGATATTTTTAGACCTGTGTTCCTCGACTGGGGCTAAACACAGAGGGTTTCTCAGAGCGATTGCCCATCTAAATAATGCAAAGTGTGTTCTCCTCTGCACCCAAGAGGCCCCCGGATGCAAAATGGCTTGGATGACAGGGAACGGCTGATGAGATGTTTTGCCGCAAAAGTCTTTCCGTGTTTCCTTCCTTCGCCACATTGTGTCTAAGTGGCCTCTGAGTGAGGTGTTGAGGGGGTCTGCGCTCGCCGCGGAAAAACTGACATCTTTGAGAAAAAAAAAAATTAAATAAATCACACTAAAAGAGGATATTGCTTGATGACTGCATATCACAGAGGGAAAAAAAATCACACAAATTTGTTATAAAGCTAAAATAAAAGAATGTGCAATCATCAAACATGCTAAATTTTGTCTGCTATGTATTCCTTAAGTTTGTCCTTCAATCATGATGTCCAGAATGGTGTGATATTGTGAAAGAGGACATGGACTGATCTAAATTGCGTTCATTTTAATTAACTGCCTCAGAAAAAAAAAACAAAAAAAAAACATAAAGGCAGATTCTGCTTTACAACAAAACTATAACAAGTTTCATTCATTATCCAACTGAGGCACAAAAGCAGAAGAAAAAGCAAATTCGGGCTTTGAAAGAAAGGATCAAAAAGCTTTATCTATACAGAAGGTAAACAGGCTGGAGATTGGTAACACTGCCAGTGAAATTAAAAACCAGCTCTCTGAATCCAAATCCTCATTTGTCTGAATAATGAAAAGATCCTGACTGTAGCTGTTGCATGAATCAAAAAGAAAGTTCTCATCTGTGATTAAAAGCAGGAGCCTATGCATGCGGAGAATTTCCAAATAACTTTTCAAGGACGCGAGATTACGGAGATGCAACAACGGGAGTGTTTAGTGTCTGAGCAGAACTCCTAGTGTCATATCAAAGAGCTCCTCCTTATCAAAACGCAGGTATTTGATTACTCTGGCGTGGTTAGCCAATCAATTAAAACCATCAAGACGGTGAATATGAAAGCACAGAATAATCACTGAATGCATATTTTATTAGCAAGATTTGTCGTCTGAATACATTATGGTGGATTAATGTTCATATTGCACAGTGCAACGGTGCAGTCCAGATATGGGAAAAACAGTGTATTTCTACGGGTCTGGAACAGTGGAGAAAACAAATACTTTCCAGGATGAAGCTGCATTGAGAGCCATTGTGGTGCCACTCCATAATGAGCTCCAAGTTGAAAGTAACTTATGAATCATTAAGTTTTCTGCTTTACTTGTCAGGGAAAAGGGAAATGTGCTCCCTTATGTTCCAGAAGCCTGAGTAGAAATGCCGAGCGCTCCTGTCTGATAGCCTTTCAGGAGGCTGCAGCTGCGTGAGAGGTGCCAAAACGATGCCCATGGTAGCCATGCTGCTCCCCTCACTTGAGCTCCCAAACAGAGAGCCGCTGTAAATTCACCTGGTCCTGCTGGACACCACGAGCCCGGACTCAATATCAGAACTGGCTGAGCCCAGGAA
>OMLF01014352.1:14620-29631 GCA_900302615.1 Holocentrus rufus
TGCATTTTATTTCTGGATTGAGTCTTGACAATAAAGCATAATACTGATTTTAAGGCTGTGGTAATGGTCAAGGTTGCCCCTCTCCGTTCCATTATTCCTGGTGTATAGCTATTTGTTCCAATAGCTATTGTATGAAACAACCTCTGCAGACTTGAAAATTGCCCACAGTAAGTGATTTATGAAGTCTTGTTTTGGTTTGTCAAGGTCTCAGTTTTATTTTTTCACTGTGCCCAAGCTGAGTGTTTTCATATCAGTATTGCATTACTCTCTGCTTGCTGTCAATCACCCGACACCCACAGGAAGAAATGTCTCCACTCTGTCAAAACATGCAGCCTTGCAAACTTGACTGTCAAATCTGCTGTATGTCTTCTATCTTTGCATCTTTGTTAGCACGTAAGATTTGACACTGAGAGGTATTTAAAAAACAAACAAAACAAAAACAAAAAAAAATCTGAGAGTAACCACACAAAAATTCATTTATTAAATCCTTCTTAAACAATGAAATGTTGTGCAACTACATGAAACAACAGCAACACACTTTATTCAACATGGCCACACAGAATTGGATTGGATTATCTAATTCCCAACCATGTATATTATTGATCCATTCTGTTCTTGTATGTAATTGGATTAATGAAAATATTGTGTATTTACTTGTCATGTCTTTTGGATACTTTTGATCAATTCTCTCTCTGTATACATTCACAAGAGGACTAATTATTAATAGTTTTGGTGATTGACTCTATATCAGTAATCATACAATGGACTTTTTCATGACATTTTTTGACATGAAACAGTAGGTAAAGACAGGTGTTACTAATCATATTTCTTAAGGTTCCGTAAGAGAACAGAACCTTAATTAATGTGAGTAGCGACACCTGTGGAAGACCACACCCACAACACACCTGCCCATGATTCTGCAATCAATGAGGTGAAGCTCCCCTTCCCTTTATATTTGAAAGGATTTCACTCACATACCGTTGCTGCCCGAAGAAGAGTGCACACTCAAAATGTGTTGCATGTGGTCTGCGTGTATGTTTAGTCTTTGTCTGTGTTGAAAAGCCTGAAAAACCCTGAAAAGGATGTGGAATTGAAGGCTTTAATAAATTAATTTTTGCATTTTACCATCGTTTTTTGATTCTGTATTGTTGCCTTCTTTGGGAACCCAATTCTCCACTTCTTTGGATGAAAAAAAAATACCACAAAACATTTAATATAATGTTAGATTTGTTTTTTGAAAATCCTCAATGCTAACAGTTTAAAAAGTTAATGAAAAAGCTTTTAAAAGGGGAAAAAAGAGGAAAAAGGAAACAAAATTAATCCAGTGTTTCTGTACATGTCTGTGCCTTTGAGTGTGGGTGTGTGTGTGTGTGTGTCCTGTGTTTGCAGCCCTCAGGGAGTGCAGACTGAGTGTGACTGACTGTGCGTCAGCGGGTCAAGGCGACATCACTGTGTTTTGGTGGGATTTCGCGCTCCTCTGAGACGTGTCCCTGTTTCCACTCCTCCCTCACGACTCTCCTTCCCTCTCCTTCCTCTCCCCCTGCCCCTTTTGGATAGTTTGCTCGCCGCGTCGCCGCCTCGCCTTCCTTCATCTGCCTCTCTCCCAGCTTCCTCGCTCTCCTCTCCTCTCCCAGTCCCAGAGGAGCGATGGGAACCACGCGCGCCAGAAAAGCGCTGGTGTGTCGTTCCCGCCCGAGCGCGAAATGCTCTGACTTCCTGTCACGATCTCAGATACAGATACCGGGGCCATTGCGTCATGAGGGGAAGACACACACACACAAGCAAGCACACACATGTATGCTGACATGCATGCATTCACAGAAAAGCAGACACACTGGGCCTAACAACCATGGATCCATTCTCCCACACACACACTCACATTCTCTCCCTCTCTCAAAATTTGATTCCTGATGTTTTCTTTCTCTTTTCTTTTTTATATTTATAGTATTTATATCCCAAAAAGAAAATCCCTGCAATGCCTTGCAGTGTGACCTTATTGTAAGTTATAGCTCTTTGTCTTTCCTGGTACCATGACAATATTCCCCTTCCAGTTTGCTTGTATTTGATTTGTATTCTGTCCTCAGTTCAGTTGCACAGATCAAGCTGAAATAAACATGAAGCTCAAGAAGTTGTTCTAGAAAGGGAAAGTGATCTTCATTTGCTTGCCCCGGCCAGATAACCCCGACTGAGTTGGGAATTCAAACCAGAAATGCCTCAAACGTCTTTAACCTTTAAGGCTAATGGTCTCCTTGTACTTTCTGCAGCCATAAAGTACAAAAGGTGAGCATTTCTCCGTTCAGCGCACCTCCAGAGTGCTGATCTGGAGCAGGTTCAACCTTTCAGATCATAATAGATGTTGATAATCAACATGTTTAGTGGTTTTATATCAGTGTTCTCCGTGTTAGAGGCTTGACAAACACAGGGAAATATGTGTGTGTATACCAGCCAAACAATGTGATTCCAATCAGCTAATTCCCTCCCAATGAGGTGGAAACACAAAGCAAACAAAATGCTAGTAGGGTGCTCCTTCACACAATAGAGTTGCCCTTCCACTGGGTTTTCAAGTTTTGTTAGCACAGGCTGCAGGTGGTAAGCTAATGACGGTGGTCAGGGTGGTTTATTTGCAGGACTGGTCTCTACATTTGGGTGTGCAGACAGCAGAAACAAAGAAAGAACCCAACGTTTTGGGGTTCTGTCAAGAGTTTTTTTTTTCATTTTCAGTCATTTCTCTAACTGGACGGTGCAGCATGGCGGCTAGCAATCACCTCCTGTCCGTCTTTGTCTTGCCGGTCGTGAGCGTGGTCGGCCACGGTGGACAGGAACTCCAAGAGGCGGTGCAGAGTGTCACTGTTGCATGCCGGGAGCAGGTAGACCAGCAGCTGGATCACGTTCTGCTGCTCATCTGGGTCCAGCACTGTGATGTAGATAAGGACGAATGAGATGAGAGAGAGGAAGAGGGAAAAGGAGAACAAAAAATGGAGGAATAATGCTGCTTTTGATGATGGCTGAAAGAGGGAGGTCAGAGGTTGCAAGAGGAAAAATCATGGATGTTTGCTAATGCTAACAAGCTAACAACAAATGTTGAAAATGTAAATAATGATTGATATAAAAGCATACAATGTATAAAATCCATATATAAAAGCCTTTTAAAGCCTGAAATATTTAAAGCTATTTGATTTTTCCCACCAGGAAATTGGAAATCTGGAGTTACAGCTTACACCTGAATGCACC
Source organism: Holocentrus rufus (assembly GCA_900302615.1). NCBI lineage: Eukaryota > Metazoa > Chordata > Actinopteri > Holocentriformes > Holocentridae > Holocentrus > Holocentrus rufus. Next base: position 17,852 of record OMLF01014352.1, read on the forward strand.
AAAACAAGTGATGGGGAAGTGAAGAAGTCTGTCACGTGCAGTGGCAATAGATTTCGTATTGGAGACGAGCAAAGGCGTCAAGGAAAAGGACTTTTTAGCTCACACATGCTGTTGATGAAGGGGGTGTACAGCTCCTTGGTGAGGAGGGGGTCCGGCATGTCCCGCAGGAACTCCTTCAGCAGGGCGGCCACGTCGTGGACGCTGTGCTCCTCATCCAGCTGGACGTCCACCCCGCGATCAAACTCCTCACGCAGCTGAAAGACAAAGACGATGACAGAGAGAAACGATGTCAAAGAATGCAAAGAAGTGTGTTCTGGGTAGTTTACATACACTCACCCCCTCTGAGTGACCTGCAATAGTCTCACTTCAAACTAGTTCTACCAGTCAAACTCTGAATTGTATCTCATGTGCAATCCGACCTTTGAATGAATTCTGCGGGATTAAAAGAGTCTATTGTCCACAGCGATGACAGACACACATGGCCGCACTTGCACTTCCCAGCACTTTATTCCTTCGAACCATGCAGTTTAAGCTCATTAAGTTGTTCAGTCTTATCATTTTACAGTGTTGACAATGGAGGCTCATAAAAGGTGACACTGGCTAACGTTAGGACAGACAGGAAGAAGAAGCACAATGGATGTTTGCAGTTTAGATCAGATCATGTGTTTCTTTGAAAGATAAATCCACAATTCAACACAGTTGTACAATATTCTGGAAGGGTTTATATCTTGAAACAAGGCAGAATAAATTCCATAAACCCCAAGAAAATGGCTGATTTGAGAAATTTTTTTTTGTGCTTATCTCACACCTTTGTATTTCCCTTGTTTTAAGGGGAAAAAAGACTCAGTACTAAATTAAAATGGCTTAAGAATGGAGTCTTTTCTAGTGTAGCTGATCTTGACTTATTTGTTTCAATGGCTGTGCTGAATCAGTCAATTAAGTTGAGTGAATGCTGTCACATATAATACTGTCCAGTTCCACTGTCATCCCTGAACTAGATCAGGCATGGCAAGACACCCCTTTAACTGGGTGAATTCCCCTTGGAAGGTCTGCCAAACAAAACGCCGCCATTCAAAACCACAACGAGCCTTCATGAATGTCGTCTGTGCTGAGAGAGCGTCAGATAAGGATCTTCAGTTGTAAACTGAAGAGCTGCGCAAACAAAGGAAAGAGGACGAGTATCATAAACTTACACAGTATTTAAACTATATAGCCCTTTGTCCTCCAGACAGACATCAAATGTGAGGACTTCAGAGTTATGATGTAGAGTTTTCATAAAATTCACTATAGCTGATTGATATACAACAGTGATCCAACATAAATGCAGCTTTCACATTTGCTACATTTTGTTATTCTAAACACCTGGCTTTCCCTGGCAAAATTATCTGCCAAAAAAAGTGATGCATTTTCCATGTGCAGTTGGACCAATGCTTTTTTTCCCCCCATTAGAAGCAGTAGAAGAAGAGCTGAACACTGTTTGATTGAAAGGTGATCTCTGGAAAGTGCCACAGCAAAGGGGACTTAGAAACAAAAATGTCATAAAATCAATCAATCAAAAAATGATTGCATGGATTATACCGTTTTTAAATTGAAGTTGAAATCCACAGACTGGCTAGGGGGAAAAAAAAAGTCTTTCTGTGCACACAGTGTATCCCCAGACTGCTGGAACTGGATGTCAGTGTTGATAATGAAGTGTAACAGTGGAAATTATGCAAAATGTATGTTGTGTTCACTTATTATTCCATGACACTTAAATATAATTGACCCTAATATGCTATGAGTATGTAGCTGCTGTTGTCAAAGATAAGATAATTATAGGGCCATGCGTAGGTGGAGTCATTCATTGCATCTGCACATAGAATATATGCTGTATGTCTGTGTATTCTAGAAGTGTGCATGTATGTGTGTGTGTGTGTGTGTGTGTGTGTGTGTGTGTGTGAGCAGTATCTAAAGAAAAAGCTATTAAATGGAGGCAAGGACAGTTACATTAATAAGACGGTGAATGGAACAGAAAGTGCTTTGACACACACTGCATCAGCTGTCATATTATCTATTCAAGGGCTTTTATTTATTGGCGTCGCCATTCACGCGTTGGAAAACAAAACAGGATATCGGGTTATGCAACACGGCAGCATGCCCAGTAAGCCAAGTGAAGTGCATGTGCTTATGAATATATCTATGGTGCTTTGGATTATAGAAAAAAACTCTTATTGGTTCATTCAAACTGAAGAGAAACTCAGAGCATCCCACCTGTCGGACTCTCTTCTTAGAGCTTCCCACTCTAAATATCCCCACAGTCTGCAAACCTGGGTGGAGAAAACACAAACACTTAACCTCAAAAACTCAAATACTACATTATTATTATTTTGGCATGAAGTTTAAGGAAGCTCCTCACCGTATTTCTCCAGGTGCTGGCAGCAGCTGTCCACCACCCGGGGCACCTGTCGATAGATGGGGTTGAGGCTCAGCCGCTTGTCCCGGTGCTTCTCCTTCTTGCTGGGCGTCTCGGCGGGCAGAGAGAGCTGCAGCGCCTCCAGCAGACGGGACTGGTTGTCGTCCAGGTCGGTGATCGAGTCCACGGACATGCCCCCCTGGAGGAAAATCACAATTTCTTTTTTTATTATAGGTAATAATTGGAATTGGAATTTGTGTCACTAAAATCAGTTGAGCGCACAAAATCGTAAGAGCTGCGTCCCTCACCCTCCTGCGCGCCCGCGGTGCGGCCTCAGGTGTGTTGGGCGACGTGGACTCGTTGGCCGTCTCCGACGTGGAGCTCAGTGACGAGTTACTGCTGGACAGCTCCTTATTGGACGGCCGCTTGGTGGCAAACTGCAGCACAGAGGATCCACGAGTCAGATTTGGCTTGATCTGTCACAAATTCTGAGGTACTACGATAAGGTGAAGCCAAAAGTCCAGAACCACAGACGGATCGCTGCTGTCATTAACCATCTTCAGACATCTTGTGTTGAGTCTTAATATCTGATTTTCTTAAAACAAACATGGCATTTTTTTGCATTGATGGACAGAGAGAAAGAGAGACCTGTAAAATGGACGAAACCAGGTCTGAGGGGTCCTTGTGGTCCTCACGTTGCGGAGGGTCCTGCCGATACCCGTCCTGCCGCTGCCTGTGCGTTCTGTCATTCGCGATGACCTGGGACAGGGGTATGCTGAACGCCTGGGGCACACATTCTGTCAGGGAGGAGAGAGGGAGGTGAACGGAAAAGGAGAGGAGGAGGATATTGGGAAAGGAAAGGAACCAAAAAGACAGGAGAGAACATTTAATCAAAGAAAGAAGACGAAGGTGGTATCGGGCCCCGTCTAAAAATAGTTGTTTACAGACTCGGCGCGGTACAAGATGATCAACATCAAACAAGTCTCCACATAAAGTCTTTATGGCTTATGTTGGAGTTCGCATTTTATAGCCGTACCATAAAAGCATCACAACACATGTTTACCATCAAATTGGACTCAATTAGAAATCCTTAAACACTACTTATACAGCTGTTTTCCACCAATAAGACATCAGAGAAAGTCAGTCATCTGGAAAAAAAAAAAAGAAAAGCAGCTCGGAAACACCACTAATCTTAGAGTGTTTGACAAAAAAAAAAATCCCGCAGCTTTAATGAGACTCCCCCACAAGTAACGCCATGTTGTTTCTCTGAGTAATTTTTAGAAGCAGCTCACCGCAACACATAAAATTAATTAACAGCTAGCGTGTGATCTACCCAGTCTATCATTCCTTTGTTTGTTCCGACCATTTTGTTCCCTTTTACCCTTCGCAGAGAGGCGGGACACTGCGCAATAGGAGGAAAGTGATAAGAGGGGGGTTTTTTGTCCATGGGGAAAAAGTTTACACAAAAATCCGCTAAAACAAACTTAAGAGAATTAACTAAATAAGTGAGCAGAGGATAAGGCTTTTTTCCATCATCTTAAATTTATAGTGCTTACTTTTTGTGTGATATACTGTCAGCATTAGTTGCCAAATGGTTTCATGTACACATTAGACCCAAGTCCACTTAAAGGAATAGTTCACCCAAAATACAAAGATTTTTCCATTTAGCCTATAGTGCAATCTATGCATCCAGATGGTTTCTGTGTGATTTGGCGGGGTTTCCAGTCTGTCTGTCTTCACCGCAGTGCATTGGGGCTGGATGGGTTTTGTGGAGCTCAACCTGTCAAAACTTTCCATGTGAAAAACTGGCAAGCTGTGTCGATCTACCCACAATTAATACATTTTCAAGTTGAATAGATGCAGTTTTCTGGTGTTCCTCAGGAGGAAATAGTTCCGAGTGAAACTCTTTTCAGCAGAAGGCTGTAGATTGTGCCGGGTATCCACGCCATTGTTTTTGGAAAGAACTGAGTTTTTCACATGTACATTTTTGACAGTTTGAGCTCCACAAAGGAAAACCCATCTAGCTTCAATGTACAGGGGTCAAGAGAGACAGGGAAGCTCACAGCAGACTGGAAACCTCGCCAAATCGCACAGAAATGATCTGGATGGATAGATTGCACTAAGGGGTTCGTATCTCTTTTTAATTTTGAGTGAAGTGTTCCTTTAAGACGCCGTCAAAGATGTCTCAAGTGGTTGTCGGTGCTCACAAACACAGATGTACCCGCTAAATGATGAGAGCAATGACGTCACACTCTGCCATCACAGGCCATATATATTCCATTGTGCAGAACCCCAAAGCCTGAGCCAACAGCTGAGAAAAATCAGTCCAGCTGTTCAGTGTGTGTGTGCGTGTGTGTGCGTGTGTGTAAAAAGAGAGAAAGAGAACGACAGAGAGCGAGGGAAAACGGCAGAAGGCATTCGGATTCGACGACCACAAGTGAAGGGCTGCGGTTCGTGAACGACACGACCGCTAACACTGTGACACGACGAATTTGCTCTGCAACCTTGCACTGTGAGCCGCGCTTATGTAACGTGCAGCCACATGTGGATGTACACACACACACATATATGCACATAACAATCTGGATCGCATAATGCACGGCCCTTTACCCACATAATGCAAACATTGGCTGCGTGATCACAGCCAAACCACATTTTATCAATCTTTAGGCCATGCAGGATTTTCATAAAACTACATTTTACGTCTTCTGGACCGCTGCAGTATCTTACGAACAACACTCTATATACATAGTGTGTTTCTTTTCTGGAGCTATTTGCATGTCAGACAGTATTTGACAGAGAAATGAATCAAACTTTTAACCTTATTTGATTCTGTCTGAGGTAAAAACCTGCCCCTGTGGTGCTCAAATCAGATTAAAACAGAAGTTAGGCAGCTCAGATTGCCATGGCTGCATCAAACAAATCAACTTTCTCCTTTTCTATCTCTCTCTTCTCTTTTCCCACTTGCACAGGAAAAAGGCTCAGCCTCCTTCCAAGAAAAGGCAGGCTTGGTATTCATCCGGGGACCTCGGGAGAAGAGCAAACCCAGAATCCGTTTATGCCAGTTTAGGTTTGATACGTTCAGGTCATCCAGGTCCTAGAGGGGTACAGCTTAGCATGAAGTGCAGGCTAAACCCAGCTTAACTCAGCTGTATAAACCAGCTTTGTAACCTGACATAATTCTTACTTATTGGAAGTAAAGTGAAAGTATATGACAGTAAGCACTGATGAATAGGATGGGAGACTGAGAGCTGATTCCAAATTGGACCTGATTCCAATTTTTCTTATTTTTTTTTTACCAGAAAGGGAAATATACCTTCATGTTATCAGTGACATTGAAATTGACCGTAGCAGCCTAAATCTGTGAGTAACAGTTCGGATCGGATTTGATCAGTGGAATTGGATTCAGAATTGGGCTCGTTTAAATCCAAATGGTATCTTAACCCTGATAAATGAATATAAGTTATAATTGATTTTGTCTACATTGCTGGTTGTTGGCCCCATGATGATCAAGTACTAGAGGTCATAGCTTTTGCATTTTTATATCTACTAACACGTGCCTGTGTACAGTTAACTCACTAGTGATGCAAGCAGTCTCTCTCTCTAAACCTTCTACTGTAAGAAAGCTATTCATTCTTACCATTTAAAAGTCTGACAGAGGAGAGCGTTAAATGTTATTTTATGTCTTTTGCTTTGTTTTGTTTCGATGATTTATTTTGTTGCATGCTTTGCAATGGTGAGGTATATGAAGAATAACATGCATAAGTTATGTGTATTTATATAAGATATGTATAGTTTTGTATATACCATATTTGACACTGGCAATAGCAAGACAGACTAAGAACAACAAAGAATGGGTGTGTGTTTGTGTATTTATTGTGAATGAGATGGTGATGTGGCGGACTTGGCCTGTCAGTGACCTTAAGATCAACAGTTACTCTTACTAATAATTTGATAAGGGGACGCCTGTTTTTTTCCCCCTCTGCTCTTCTCTCCATCAGGGCTCCTTTGCCTAAGATCCTCTTTCTCTTTCTGCCAAATATGCTTCGCTTAGCGCGGCAGAGAGGCTGCTTCTCAGAGCCAGTCCCCTTACAAGGAGTCCCTCCACTTAAGCTAAATATAAACTGTCGAAGCCCAGTAAACAGAAACTGTGTTTTTATAACCTTGCTGTTCACCTGCCCGAGGGGTGGGGACTACAGACTGGCCTTCTGTTTCGCTGGAATGAGAAAGAGAGCGAGGGATGGAAAGACACAGCGAAAGAGAGCGAGGCAACTGAAAAATGTCCGAGGATATTATAAGAAAGAACTTGGCGTACCTTTGTCTTTATTCTTCTCTTTCGCTAAAGAGTCCAACTTCCTCCTCAGTGACTTTTTCCTCTTCTGTCCGTCTGTGCAGGGAAACAGAAAGGAAATCATTTCAAACAAAGACGTTTTTTCATTTTATCTAATCACTTTCATCTTATCTTACTCATTAGATCTAATGAGCTTACATCAGGAATGCAGACACAGATGACCCAAACCGGTGAAAATCTCCCTGTGAACTCAAATCCATTTTACTGCCTTGGCTCTTGAATCAATAACTATCGCACACATCATAATGTCCCTCTTAAATCATCTATACTGTTTATCTATGGTGGATTAAGAAACATAAAGATTGTCAGAGAATACTTTGAATGCCAGATCATATTGTCTTTGCAATGTCAAGGTTTCTTGGCCAGGTCTTTCCTGCAAAGGAAATTCTGGATCTCAACAGCAATAAACGAGCTAAATAAAGATTAATAAAATTAAAAGGAATAAATCTATAGATAACAGGAAAAGCATACAAAGTCTGCCAAATGCTTATACCCTCTAATTTCCTCTGTAATTTCCTCTAATTTCCCCTGTTTACTGGAGGTATACAGCTCCTTTCATGGGAACTATAAGCACAGAAGAGGAATGTTGACTTTTCAAAGTGAAAAATGGGCCAATGTTATAAACCTACAATATAAAACAAGACTTGGTTTTCACTATTACATAAACCCGATGTGACATAATTGAGACAAGAAGAGAAGGGAAGAAGAGACGAGAAACAGTTCCAGCTTGAGTTATTGCAAACAGTCAGAGCAAACGCTTTGAAGAGGACGTTTACATGCGTTTACATCTGAGAGTCAATCTGGGCTTTGTATTGGAGCGTTCTAAAGAGACGAAGGCCACTTTGTCAGCTGTCAACATGATGAATGACTCCTAAATATGCTGATTAATGGATCAGGAAACCCTGGATATCGCAGCGGTCGCGACCATAAAGACTTGGAGTCCTTTCCGGCTGAAAGGAAACCGTCTTGTCTCGGGCCAAAACGTCAGTTTGTGGAAACATCAGCAACTTTTAAGAACGTGATGCCATCATTTGGTCACTTCACTGTTTTCCTTTAGGTGTCCAAAACCAGGCGAGCAGAACTCTTTACACGTCAGATCATCTTGAACTCGTTTGAAGAGTCCTTTGCCATGATCGCTTGGTTTAGCAACCTCGGATTGAACCTAAGACGTTCCCCTAAACTGAGGCTCAAGAAATTTTCTCCAGCCTCCCACAAACCACTGTATGGTAGCATTAGCTCTTCCCTTCAAGCCACATGTTCAAGCTCCCCCATGTGTGGAACCAGCCATGTGGTTTCAAACAAATCTGTACATCCTCATGCCGGTGGTATTCTTCAAGAATCTACTTGTCCCTACTGTCTTTGTGTGGAAGAAAAAGCATATTCTAGATATAAAGAAAACTGCACCTTGAAGAAAGAAGGGACAAGTGAAAACTGAGAAGATCTTAGACAATATAAAGGAAAAACTGTGAGGACAGAGAGTGAGGACAGGGTGTATGAGATAGATGGAGAAAGAAAAGCAGATGTTATAATGGAGAGCGAGGGGAAAGGGGAGCAAAAGACGGAGAGAGAGCAGGCAGAAGCAGAGATAGGAAATGGTTTGGATTTTTGACAGATGGCTCCCAAAGATGTACGGAAATCCCCCGGACCTCCAAACCTCCCCAGCTCAACTACTCCTGAAACCGTCCGGTGAACTGTTTTTTTTTTTTTTTCTCTCATCCCACTCTCCATCTCTCTCTTCCCCAGTTTATTCTTTCGCTCATGTTTCTTTCTTTTCTTGGAGAAACACCGGCAACATGACCCCAGGCGCTCAGATAAATATCAGAAACAGCGGGCTGAAAAACCCACATTAGCGGTGCTGAAATAGCACTCACACACACACACATACACAGGAGTTGAAATATTTCCCTCGCTAGCACATGGCAGCCGTCAGGGGCTCTGGAATTCATAAGCAACACAGACAAGTACGTATTAAATCATGGCGGGGAGAGGTTTAACCTTCAGCTGGAATGCAAGGCCCTGGATAATCTATTGGCTGCTGCATATGCTATACTGCTGCTATGGAAGCCGCTTCACTCATATACACTCTGAATGCACAGGCCACTGAAAAGATGATGCACCCACTGCTGTGCATCATATGGTCCAGATTCTGCGTTTATGTCTCTGGGAGCACGAGCTGACCATTCTGATAAAAATCCTGCAAATGTTGACTCATGACTGCCAAGTGTGTTGCACACTTCATTTTTGGACATAGTGCTTCCACCGAATTGACAGTATGACTGGTATGAATTTTGTTCATGTTTTTACACGCTGCCCACTTCGGGGTATGACACGTGATGGATTGTACTGTGTTTTCCACGCCAGCTTTTGCTAAATGGACTTCCATGAGGATGCCAAATGCGTTGCAACATGAAATAAAAAAAGCAAACTGTAATTTAGTGGGCATTATTTTGTCCTTTTCCTACAGTGCTATGCATGCACGCATTTTTAGCATGGGTGTGGAACAAACCCCTGACCCTTGCCAAATGCTGTGCTCTACCAATTTTGCTATTAGGGGCCAAGACTTGGAATAATTTGTCCTCAAGTGCACTGGCTGTTTGTCAGTTTTGGAACCAACTTTTGCATGTAATTCACATTGCAGGGCAAATGCAAAAGCCATATGGGAGTATAGTCATAATTCTATTTGATGTTAAAGGAACCAAAATGACTCCTGTATTGAGCTAGAGGGGGACTTTGTGAAAAAAAAACCTTCTGCAAGGACAGAAACAGACGAGTGTTTGCAGCGTTTAAGAATAGTAGGGTGAATGACCTCAGCTACAGCGGAAAGGGAGTCGCGTGGCGTTATGGGAAGGGGGTGACCAGATACCATGTCAAACAGGAAGCAACTGATCCTGATGTGAAGTTTGGTTTACAAATGAATGCATGTGTTGTCACAGCTCCTCTAAACATAGACTATACATGACTTCCCTTAAATACACTGGAGGAGATGATAAGAGGATGTGGTCAGGGATTCGTGCGTAGGCTTTATTTTATGGGACGCTTGGAGGGAATTAAAGAAACACAAGCACGCATGCATATGCGGCAAACGTTGGTAGAGCTATTTGCTTTCAGCTTGGTTTCAGAATCAAATGGGTGGGTCTCTTGACATAAGACAATACAAAGAGTTAAGACAATCAAAGAAAGCATTTAAAAGTCATTTTCTCTATTTCAAGTTCTGGAAAACCAGTTCTGCAAACTGAACCGTCCTGATGTATAAACTGTGTGATACGACTTAACTCAGGTCTGACATGTGCAAACACATGCTCCTACCTTTTGGCAAGGTTATCTGACATCCTAGGTCGTAGTCCTGGTGTAAACGGGTGTAGGCCACCTCCTGCAGCCTGGCTCTCTCCAGCTCTGACAGGCTCTGGATGGCAACTGGCGTCAGACGCACGCTCCGGCCCGACAGGCTGCTCCAGGTGAAATCACCCTTGGGAGACAAGATGAGATGAAATTTAATGCAAAGAATGGGATATTGGTCGGAATACAACAAACTGAACATACAGAGGGCATTCAGGGGGCGTGATGCACCCTTTAGCAGCCATATTGGAGGTCCACAGCTTTTGGGCAGTCATTGTGTGCAGCACATTTTCAGTGTGCAGATTTGTTAAGTGCAAGGCCTTTATTGAAGATTAAACATACAGCATTGTTGACATCAAGTTCAAAGAGCTTTATTGTCATTTATAGTTATGCAATCTACATACATTTCCATATACATAGACCGAACACAGCAAAACGACATTACATCTCTCCAGGGGCAAAAGTGCAACAGTGCAAGTGCAGTAGTATCATATTTTGCACGGGTGATCACACTCTTTGCTGGACTAGGAGAAGCTGCTGCATCAATGCACACTGCCATATTTTTATTGATTGATTGAAAACATTCATATGCAATGATCCTGTTCAACAGAATCATGTTTATGGACTTCTTGTGTTTCAGGTGTTTGGTTCCTGTGTTTACTCAGTGCATTTTCTGTTTTCATCTGGTCTTTTGTAGTTTGCTTGTCTTCCTGCTCTGTGTGTCCCTCCTGCTTTCCTGTAGCCCTGCCTGCTCTTCCCTCCACACCTGCCCTGCATCATCTCGTCAGCCCTGCCCGGCCTCCACTGTTCTCCCAGTCAATTAGCTTCTGGCCGGTTCTCCTGCCTTGCCACCTGTTCCTTGTTGTCACGTTAGTCCTGGTTGCATTTAAGTCCTGTTGTTCAGTTCAGTCTTCGTTGGTTCATTTGGTCTGTTTGGTTCTACCTGTAATCCTGAGTTATTCAGTTCCTTTTCCATGCCTGTCTCTGCATTTGGGTCCACCTGCACTCCTCATTAAAATATCTGTTCAGTATGAATTTATTAAAAATGTATTAAATATTTAAAAGTTTCTCACATGGTCCAGACAGAGAGAGAAAAATGGAGGGAAAAGAACATGGATGAAAAGAAATAGATGGATGAAAAAATTAACTAACAGCTGGATGGAATGATGTCTGAACAGATGCACTTATAAAATGGAAAGAAAGGGAGACATATACATACAATATAAAGTGTGAAAATGACTGTGAAAAATGAATGTGAAAATGACTTGTTGCACCAGGAAATAAAATATCTCGGTGAAAGAATACAAATCGAGCAAATAAAGGGAAATCATACGCAACACAAGCAGCCAAACAACCAACAACCAAAGATCAGTATAATAACAGACGTAATGAATTAAAATGTTAACTACACAGACAGAGACATAAATTAAGAGAGCGTATGCCAACAATACAACAAGACAGTGGTGCACTGTGGAGTGCAAGTGAGGACATCTAGCAGCACTGAAGTGGCCCTGCACTGATGGATTTGCAGTATGTTCTCCATGCACACACACACACACACACACACACACACACACACACACACACAGCAGAATGAATAATATAGACATAGGAAATCGATATCAATGCTTTTTTTGATTTTCATTGTCCGTAACTGAGTGTGTTTACATACACATGAATATTCAAATTGTTTACATTACA
>OMLF01014357.1:0-19559 GCA_900302615.1 Holocentrus rufus
TGATGAGTTCCATTCCCTTTGTCATGTTTTTATTATTTTGGGGTGAATTTTTGCTTTTATAGTTGAAACCAGAGGAAAATAGTGAATACGGAGATGAGGGAGGATGACATGCAACTCTGCCTATAGATGTGATAACGATAATATACATTTATAACATTTGTTATGACTTCTAGACATCAGACATCATAGCTTACAGACATCATAGCTTATGGATTGTGTGTGTGAGGGCAAACAGCTGTGTCACACCACCCTGAGATCAGATGGGTCGCACGTTCGTTTAAGTCTTTGTCACGGTTTTTGTTTCCTTTGGCCCTGTGTTTTCTCATATGATTATTCTGAGAGCCACATGAGCAGCTAAAGTCCCGTTACCCAACTTCCCTTTTTATTTCAACTGAAACATACAAGTTAATACAGGAAAGCTGGTTGCCATAAAGTTCTTGTCCGGAAGGGCTAGGAGTGCGGTGTAAAAGTATGGTATGGTGTGGTAGGTAATAATGGGGCATGTGGTATGAATCCTGGTCATCCGTTGGGTCACTAAGGGAAGTTTTGTTTCCTCAAAGAGAGATATGTGGTTTGTTTACTTCCTCTGTAGATCAGAGATTTTTTTTGGACAAACAGGTGAGAGATAATACTGGAATGACCATGATACCTGCAATCAGATGAACCCCACAGTCACAGATGAGGCAGCTGACTTTGGTCATGTGTGTGACTTTTTAACTTTGACATCAGTCCAAATGTTTCCCTGCATCAGATTTAGATTTTTGCATTGTGAATGTCTTGCAGTGCAGAAACTTTTCTCACTTACAAATCAAAGAAAACACATCTGATCTAATATGCATTACCGCCCAACATGAATTACCACTCTGCTTCCTTCATTTCAACCATTGCAGTTACTAATTTGGTAGCATAGCAACCATCAATATTTACTGCAGCGAGAGGAGCAACATGACCCAACCTCTCCTTGTGGCACGGGCTGCCACGGGTGCTTGTGACCTCACTTCCTCTCCTTTACCACATCCCAAACAGTCAAGCAAGCAGAGTCTGATAATGGTTTTTGTCTCCTTCAGCCCTCGTTTTCCGCGTTGCATTATAGGCCTATATTTGGAAATAAAAAGGAAGGTGGCTACATTACTTTGACTCTTTGACTACTTTGAGTCTCACAGATCAAAGATAAATTATTCGTAAAGAAAGAAATATGTCAAAGGAAATAAAAATAGAAGTAAGACAAGTACAGTTAGACAAATCTTTGTCCTCTCATCCCAGCTCCCTCTGAGCTAATAAATTATACAAAGACCGTTCTGAATGAAAAATCTTGGATCTTCATCACTAGTGAAATTTCAGTAGGAAATAAAGATTTAATGAGACAAGACATGAGAGATAGAAGACTTCGGGGACTCATAACTGACCTCTGGTTGCAAGCAAGGCTAGAGGAAAGAAATGATTCACATGTTCTTGCCCCGGCCTGAACTGGGCTGTGACCTTTTCTGTGTCAAATGTATCACCCGCCTGTCTTGACTGCACATCAGCTGTGAGGCAATCTTCGAAGGCGATGAGTTGCGGTCATTTCTAAATACGATTGCAGATGGTTTAGACATAACATGCTCTGACTCTCTGTCTCTTGTTCTTTCCCTTTTCCCTCCCTCTGTCTTGGTCCCATTCACTTCACTACTGCTCTCTCTCACAGGCTAATTTTACCCTCCATCCTATCAGTGTTATTTAAATGTGATACCGCTGGCTTGACAGGTTATGTCACTCAGGGGTATAAAGGTGCTTAGACTTGAAATAATAATGATGGCACACGACAGTCTACTCAGGACTCTGAGACACCTGTAAAGAATGCATTTAAATTCATTACAGACAAAGAGATAAACTGCTAACAATGAGCCGGAGTGGGAATGTAAACTGGAGCACGTTTTGCAATCAAGCAATTCATAATGTGTGTTAAAATGAGCAACGCCATTTCCAAACTCACCCCACTCATACTCGACCTAACTGGAGAAAGTGTGATTACTCTTTGATTACTCATAACAGTGTCACTATGGTGCAGCTGTATAAAAAGCTGACTCAAGAATATAATGTTCACTAACTGGCTGGGTTAGGTGTGATTGCACGATGATACAACACCCTATAATGGATATCAAACCAGGCAGTGTTCCTGACCTGGTGTCAGTATGGGTGGAGGCTCTGTCCCCTGTTGTTCACACCAGCTGAAAGAATTGGGCTTGGTTCTGTTGGCTGTTGACTCCATCTGGAGACTGATGCACACCTAAAAAACCTGAACTGCATACATGGTTGAACTCTCTCTCTCTCTCTCTCTCTCTCACACACACACACACACACGGTTTACATAATATGCTTTGTGAGGAAAAGTAATATTCATAAATAAATGCCTGTTTTACTACTCTCTTTGATCTTTGATATTACACAATGATTCAGATTACATGAAGAGTTTATTTGCAAAACCCCCTTCAATTGTACTCATTTCTATGAACCATGTTTTTTTTCCTGATAATATGAATCAAACATCATACAAGTGAACTAATGCATAAACAATATTGGCTTTGGAACAAAAAATAATCAGGAATGGCATTTTTTCTGTTCTTTGGAAATAAACCCTTCTTTTCCATTTGCTGCTCTTGGGAAAAATCCCCTGTTACACAGGAAGTGATGCATTTCCAGTAGCAGCAGCGACGGCAGCTGGGAAAAAATAGAATAGAAAAGCCTCAGTCGTTAGCATGAGCAGCAGTAGCCACCATGGGTGAACAGACAAAGATAAGAGCGCCACCTACAGAAACTCAAACTTCCTCAGCAGAAACTCCAAGGAGAGAGACATCACACTCTGTTTGATTGCAGGAACTGTAGTGCAAAAACACTTCCAAACGCCAGTGCAACCAGCAGTTGGCACCAAAGATATCGCCAAAATAAAAATAACAAAAAAACTCGCAGATTACCCCTTTAGCCAGCTGGATGATGTAGGATTAACACTGTTATGTTTGAGCACTGAAAATGGCAGCTTTGAAGTTCCCAGTCAAAGGCCAACCTCATATGACCTTTGAAGATGGATGTAAAATATCCCAGGGCTACTTTAACACTTTGTGGGTGGGTGTCAGCTGAAAAATAACCTGTGAATCGTCCTTTCTGCTTCAACATGGATTTCCAGTTCAGTTGCTGAGGTGAACAGGGCCACAATACACTCTTTACTCCCCGCAGTCACACACCCTTCAGGCTGGAATTCACAAGCACAGTAATGCTGCGCTTGAATCAACCAGATTTGACTCTAGTACTGCAGGAGAGCTTGCAACTGGGAGATCGAGCTTGTATTTCTGAGTATAACATGTTTCTCTACATATATAAACACACTATGTCATACAATAGCTAAAGACTCACTGATGTATCTTTCTCTCTTTGTCACATAAACACAGCAGAAGTTGAAGCTGTGGCGACAACAGTCCCCCAGCACGCTTTCTTCCTCGTCCAGAAATGGGCCGCATGGAATGTTGTGTTTTCCATAATTGCCGTCCCGTGTCGAACCAAAATGTTGCAGAGTGGCTTCAGTGATTCTTGAAATGATTATGGCGGACTTGTTCCTTGTTGTTGTTCTCGTTAGGTGCGCCGTAATAATTGTTTTTTCTTTTTCTCTCTCTCTCTCTTTCTGCCTCTGTCTCTGCAGTCGCAGCCCAGCCAGGCTACGCCCAACCCGGCGGCGCAGGTCTCCACTGTGAAGCCTGCACAGTTTGAGGTATTGCACATTCCTTTGTCATTTACCCTTTAACCTCTCATATCAACCCCTCGACCTCCCCCTTTCTCTCTCTCCTCTCTTTCTCTCTCTCTGAAACGTCCATTTGCCCACTTCCTATGTTCAGCCAGTTAATTGCTGTCTGGTTTTTGTGGCACGTCCCATTCTTTAGTCTGGTTTCCAGTCAGTGTGACCCCTGACCCCCCCCTCTTATCTGGGCCACGCTTAGTATTGTTACTTCCTTCCCTGAGTTCCCGCAGTGCACTGTTTCATGTGTTAATAGCTGCAGCGTTTTTAAGTAGATTGAGGGAGCTGCGTCCTCTAAACTGTAGCGCTGAGAAAAGAAAAGTTTGTTTTTCCTTCCATTCAAGCACAAAAGGTAACACCCAGTTTCTCATGAGGGAGGAAGCAGTTTAACCCCTTAATCCTGATTTGAAACAATGGACTGAGGTCCTGTTCTTTTTTTTTTGAAGTTTTGCATGCTTATCTGTTGAACCAGTTATCCAAAGCATTTGTGCTGATTTTGAACTGTCAAATCAAAACAGATTTCTAGGAAGCCAGACTCTTGAATGTTCCTCAAAGTCATGACCTCAAATATAGTTCAAAAGTTTCTGTTTTCATAGGTGTCCTTTGTAGGGAAGTTGAGTCTTGACCTTTGGGAAATGGACATATTAAGATAAATTACTAGTATTCAAGTAATTGCATCCCTTATTCACTGAATATACACTACAAGTAAAACAGTGGCTTTAAGAAAAACTTAGTAATTGATAACTCAGACATTCTTTCTACACCCTCGGTCTTGATTACACCAATACAAGACGCTCAGCAGCAGCTTAGTGCCAGAGAACTACTGGTGACGTCATGAAATACTTGGGTGTAAATGGCATTTTATTTAAATTCTGTTAGTTTAGAGAAAACAGGTTGCAGAGTTTGGCCAGCACAGAATATCATTTTCATTCATTTAAGTTCCAGCAGTGAAAGAAGTGAAAGTCCTAATAAGTATCTTGTGCACTGAAGCTGTTTACAACCTTGTTTTGGCTCCAGGACAGAGGGATTCTCGCTTTGGTTTCCCTGGAGATGTCCAGTTCGTTCCCTGATTTTCTTTCACTAGTCATTACTAAAAGGCACATTGTGTGCAGACTAGATAATGTTTTGTCAGAACTGTTTCTTCTTGTAGGCTCCTTCAGCAACTAAAGTTGAATGTCACCTATTTTTAGGGAAACACTTTTGGTGGAATATGTAAAGCTATTTTGAAACTATGGGTGAAGAGGATATGTGTAATAACAATATTAATCAAAACAATGATAATTCTGCACTGAATTATAGTTTTTCAGCTTTTTATAAACAAGAATTGTGTTAGTCAGCCAGTGCTCTGCAGATATAATTGACTCTTGTTAGCAGCTGACCTTGGTGCCCCCCTCATACCTCTGAACTCAGTCTGCCACTGAGGATTACAGCTGCTTAAGTTTCACCAGTATGGCGTCTGTATGCACAGTGTAATGTGTGTGTGCGTGCATCCTACTGAAGCACGAGTGCATGGCTATGTATAGTACATCAATTACAGGCCATTTATTAATAACAGCATTTTTAATTCCTCTTTGTCTCTAAACATTTAGCTTGATATCTCAACATTTTTATTACTTTTTCTCTTTGAACTCTAAAATGTAGTTGTTTTTGTTGTTCATTTAGCATTATAGAGATCAGTGGTTGCAGGAAACAAAGGTACAATGCAAATACCCTGATGTGGTATACAAAGGAAGGTGATCAACCTCTCCATGCCTACTGCATTACAGAAGGCATCATCAGCCTCCAGCATGGCTACAAAGTCTGGGGCCACAGCCACAGGAAGTGGTGTCAAAGCAGGAGGAAGTGCTTCAGTTGGGACAGCAGGAAAAGTGACACCTAAAGGCGCATCGGAGGTAGAATGACTGTGGATATTTAAAAGACACCAGAGGGGCTTTTGGCTGCTTGGCCTGTTGTAACATAAATAACCTGCTGCCTTGTTTTGGACACATTACTGTGGGTGTGCGCTGGTTATGAGGCATCTCTGTTCTGACTTCACACCTCTTATTCACGGATTCCTTGTTTGCCGCACCTTCTTTTCATCTCAGTCCTTTTCAAACATTTTCTCCATTCTTTGTATGCGTGATGCACACCCGCTCACCTTGACCTTTCACATGCTCAGATGCGAATCACGAGCCGTCATCATGCTTGGGATGAACGCTGTAACAAACTGTGGAGGTGCCCCCTGCGTTTGCCCTGTCCGCTGACTTTTTGAATAACATTCTCACAACGTCCCTTAACACATGCTTCTTGATTTGTAGACTGCACATGTTGCTCCTAACCCTGCAGCAGCAGGTGCTACTGTTATTGACATGTCTTCAGCTGGGGCTACTGTTGTTCACATGACATCAGCTGGGGCGAGGGGCAGACCTAACGAGATCTCAAATGTAAAGGTAACCTTCACCCTCATTACCTTCCCCTCCTGAAAACATATTGATACTTACTGATCAAACTCAGGGCAGAAGTGATGATTTAGGATCCCTGGCCAGATCCTCTAACTCATAATAACCTGAAAGGCCTGTCTGATTATACATCATCACTTCTGCTGTGTGAGGTTTTATCAATCAGTGTTTTTTTCAGTGCTGAAGAGATGGTCAAAGTTAAAAGAACTTTTCACCCAAAATATAAAAAAAGTACACAAAAGATTTCCCACTTACCCTTATTGCAGATAGTTTCTGTGTGATTTTGCGAGGTATCCTGTCTCCTGGTGCTCTAGTACAATTGGGTTGGATGGGTATTTGTCAAAAAACTCAACAGCTACAACCCTATCCAACATGGATACCCGACATAAACCACAACCCTTGTTGGTAACAAGTTTCCTGCCAAAGAACACTGGCAGAACTATATCTATCCACACCCAACAAGTATAAATGAGAGGCAGATACAGTTTGCCTCTGTTGTTTGGCAGTAAATAGTTCCCAACAAAACTCTTTGCCCCTGTCGATTATCAGTGTCATTGTTTTTGGGAAGAGCTGTTTCAGTTGAGTTTTTCCACATATAAACAGTGAAGATTGTGGCAGACTGAAAACCTTGCAAAATCACACAGATGGAAATGGATAGATTGCAGTAGGCGTAAGTGGGGAAGTATATTTTTTGTATTTTGGGTCTATACTATTCCTTTAAGTTCACCTTAAACACTGATCCAGTGTCAGGTTACTCCTGACCTGAGCAGAAATTAAATTTGATCACCTATTTTTGCCCATGTAGGACTGCTGTGGAAAATCTGACCTGAGATCAGTGTACACACCTCATTATCCTGTTCCATTTTCACTAACTCTTTTATAGTGTTTTATATCAACCACACCTGCTGTGAACCTTGTCTCTTTGTGTTGTTGAGTAATTATTTGGCTACATGTTTGTAGACTGCATCTGTCCCGCAAGTCAAAGCCACAACAATTTCTTCTTCTGCCACTGGAGCATCTGGAGCCGCTGGCACAGCAGCGACTGTCGCAGCAGGCAGCGCCGCTGTCGCAGCAGGCAGCGCCGCTGTCACCAAACCTAAAGAGTCTCCCAAAGACACAACAAAGGTAGACTCGACTGCTAGAGGTCCCTCAGACTTGAATCCATCACTCTCTCGCTGTACCTTTCAACACTTTATTTGGTCATTGCTCCATTTCAACTTTCTTCAGCATCCTCTTTGTATCACCAAGTGCTGTCACAGACCATTATCTGCACATGCTCCATACTTGCTTTCACTTTGTGTTCTGCCTAGAGATTACTTTGAAAACGAGTCATTGTATTTGGCTTTCCTTTTCTACTTTGGAGGCGACTAGTTGGGAAGTAGAAGGTACTTTTCTTTCCTTTGCTCTCCGTCTCTTTAGCCAGTGTGCCTACACTTGTTGCTATATTTGTTATTAGGCAGCGCTCTATCCACTTCAGAGGACAGCTGTCAGAGCAGAGTTACAGTATTGGTTATCACATAAGGGAGACAAGTGGAGATGGAGACACAATGTCGTGGGATTTTCTTCTCTTGCTCATTTCTTTGCACAACATCTTGTTGCACTTCGGAAAAAAATCGCTCTTACCGGGTTGCTGGTGGCTTTGTTAAAGTGGATTCCCACTGTCCTGCATTTCATGCATGCATTTCCTTCATGATAATTCTGTCTTTCAAAGTGAACTGTAGAGTATACCTGTAATTATACTTTGAGTCTTTAAAAATAAACAAGCTTTAATTTGTACTTGGTCTAAAATGGATTCAAATATATTGCATTTTAGAGTACCACTGCCACAACAACAGTCAAAGCTGATGCTTCTAAAGTGTCAAAGCCTGCTGCAGCAGCCACAGCTGTGGCTGGAAGTACGCCTGTGAAGGGGAAGACAGAGGAAGCTAAAAACAAACCCAACAAGGTAGATGATCCTTGAACCAACAGTGGTGGAGGTTGCCTGGTTGTTTGGACCTTTGTATTTGCTGTGTGCAGAATATGGCCAATCCAAGAGGAGATGATTTGTTGAATATTCAGATTTTACTCTCTGACCTTTGTCTCTGCATTGGACTGAATGGACGACCACTGAGCTCAAGCGATGCCTTCAGGGGCAGGAGAGCTTTTCAGTTTGCGTGTCATCTTTTCATGAAACCATGTAGTTCTGAAATGTTGTGGTTGCATACCAGAAATTACGAAATGTCACTTTCTATTCTCCGCCTTGTGCAATATTATCATGGAAATTGGTGAGGTTTCATCTCGCAAGCAGTCATCAGATTGCATTCAATTAGCAGACGCTTTTCTGCAGCATACAGACTGAGATTACACCCAGTAAGATTTATCACATTTTCATTGTGCCTCTTTTTAGTCACAACTTTTTGGATCATATATGTGCAAAAGACTTTCAGATGTATTTGCACAAAAACTACCATGCTAATGAGTTAATTGTGTTCTGTATGAGCAAACTAACACCTGCAGTGGAGGCCAGTGTACTGACTCTGCTGGTCTGGGTTGCAGGTGGAGGTGGAGGTGGAGGATATCCCCCCGAATCCCAAAGCACCCAAAGAGGTAAAGTAGCATCACCGTGCCTGTCACTCTGAGGCTGTATGGGTTTGGTTTGAAAAGCATGATAGCGTGTAGCTCCAGTGTGCTGAGATGTGTTGCATGTGCAGGCGGATCCATTTGATGCCCTGGCCGGTTTTCTGCCACCATCTGAACCCCTCGTCCCCGTGCAGCCTGTGTACACTGGGCCAGAGGTCAAAGAGGTACAACATAGTCACAATGTCTATGCATATGTGTGTGTTGGACTGTTGTGTGTACATACAGACGTCACGCTCCAAGCTGAGCCTATATATGATTGCACTGAGCCCAAGCATGCACCCAGGTGTGTAACAGTGTGTGTTGCATGTATCACAGCATGGCGTCACCTCCACAGAGGTTGAAAAATGTGGAGAAAGAGAAGACACGCTTCCTCCAGGCTACAGATTTGAAGATATGGTCAGTCAACACTATTTCTCCTCAGTCTTCTCCTCTTCATCGCCCTGCTTCATTCCTTAGCTTCGTTGCATTCTTAGTAGAGTTTTTTGAGCGTCTGCAAGGTTTTTTTGTCCCTTTGTGCTGCCTCAGGTGTATACCTACGCCTGGATCTTAATGTAGCTGTTGTTTAGTTGCCATAATTATAAAAAAAAGATGTAAATATATCTAAAAGTGTTACTTTAGGAAAGCCAACAACAGGTGAAGTATTCAATACCGTGCTGAGAGGTCATATAGGAATTCCTATACAGCTACTTAGCTTTCTATTTCTATTCCTCCCTGTAATAACTCCTTAAAAGTTTTGATGTTTTTTTTCCTAATAAATCTAAAATGTATGTGTCTGTTTTCTAGCCTCCAGGTGCTGTAGACGTCAAACCCAGGGATGTTCCTGTAAGTGAAACATAAGAAAACATTCACAAACACAGTCACAGGCTCTTTTATTCAGATGCTAACCGCTTCAAGTACACTTGACATACACTTGACTCTTGTGCTTACTTTTTAATGTCCATGCACACGGATACAGAAGACATGTTGTGCTGTTTCTATGATCTTCTGGTTCCTCTAGAGTGGGGAATGTTGCATTGCACTGTGGGGTGTTGTCTCAGCAAACAACTCAGGACCCACCTTCCCTGTTCAGACCCGTTGGCTCTTGTCCTACCAAACCCAATCACACGCACATGAACATATGTGTGCACACCCACACACACATATGATACAGCCGTACACAATCACATATCCACCCATAGATACGCAACACTATTTACTCACGCTCAACACACCCACAGTTGCATGGCCGACTCCCACTCTGTCTCCTTGTCTTGCGAGAGCCTTCTTTTACATATCACAGTTTCCACTCAAATAGTTCCTCTATTGAGAGTTTTGCATGTTCAGTTTGAATCTTAAGCATACTTTTACTAAATCAGTGCAACGTGATATGTCAGATGTGTCTTTTTAGGAAGTTTATTTGTGATTTTTGGTTTCATGGAATGTAATGGGTGTGTCGGTACTTTTCCTTCACTGTTGCTACATGCTGTCTGGTTTGCATTACTTTGGCCTGTCTTATGCCTTTGTCTTGGTATAACATGCCCTCTAGTGGATGATCATGTGGTAGTTATGAAGTGGGTTCACATCGTCTATCTCTGTTTGGGTCACACTCTGGAGAAATGACCACATATATTGCCGCTTCTGTTTGATGTATTTCATGTTGTGGTGATGAAACACGCTCTGCTTCTTTCTCCGCCTCAGAAACCAATTAGCACAGATGAGGCCCTCGATTCTCTTTCCGCCGGCTTCATGACTCCAGCTGCTCCCAAGGTTAGTCTTCAAGACACTTAGCACTTGACTACAAAAACTTACGGCATGTAGCACAGAACTGCCAGTCTATCCCCCACCAACTTTGTCTTTATGTGACTGTGCAGCCTGTTAACATAATGTCATAATGAAGATCCTCAGTTTGACATGACATCAAGTCTAACCCTTGTCTTATTGGTCTCTCAGGCGCTCTGTAATTTTCCCATATTGAAGTGGTTTAACAATTCCCCCTCTTTTTTTGTTTTTGTTGTTTCTTGTTTTTATTAAAAGGACAAAGCCGACACTGTCTGCGCCTCAGCCGCTGCCTCCTCAAACTTTGCACCACCTCCTTCTGCTCCTCTGAAGGTACAGTAAGCTTTGGAATCTTTAAAATTTCATTATAGTGATAATGTTTTTCTTTAAAGGTCACCCAAATAAATGGTTAGAAATAAAGCTTAATGGAAAACAAACTGTTGTGAAGTTTGACAGTAGGTTAAAAATAAGATGATTGAACATTGCCACTTTTGTCTGTTGTAGAAACCTGAAAGCGCTGCACCTCCCCCGGTGGCTGTGTGTTCCGCTCCTCCTGCTGATAAGAAACCAAAGCGGGAGAATGCTGCTGCTGGTGTCTCTCAGAAGGCTGGAAAGGACGCCAAAGTGGACACCAAGCCCAAGACAGATGAGGTGAGTTTGGACTGCACATACTCACACTGTACAGATTTTGTCTTGTGCTTCCTTAGTTCTCTCTTTCTCTCTCTCTTCTTCTCCTTCCTCTTTTGGCTGCCACCTCTCCCTTGCTCCCCTTAAATTGGGAGAAAATGTTTTATTACAGTAGTGAAATGACATACTCTGCTCCTCATTAATAGACTGCATTTATATTCTCCCTCTGTCCTCTCCTCAGGGTGGCTCTATGTCTCTGGACGCCCTCAGTGCTCTTGGTGACAGCCTGGCAGCTCCAGAACCGACACCTGAACCCCCCAAACTCAGACCTGAAGAAATTGTCTCGGTAGGGGGTGAACGCACATACAAACACTCACGCTTTTTCACAACCTTTGTACCCTCTGCTCACAGCGCAAGATTTAGACAAGATTTAACACCAATTTGGATATCCTGTTTAGGGATCGGTGTGAAAATGATTGGTCATCTTGTTTCTTTTTGCACCCCGATCTTAAAAATTTAATTCAGACTGCAGTTTTGGTTCTTAATTAACTTGAAATCTTGCAGTGTGCATTCATGGACATGAGCAATGAGCTCACAGCTCCTGTGTTAGCATATCAGATGCATTTGCCCTTCAGCTCCTCTAAAAATACATTTATTAAGTGTTTAGCTTCCTTGGCTACACACTTTGCTTGCCTAAGTGTATCTTATTGGCTATTTTTTTTCCTTTTATTAGGAGCCAAAATTCAAGGATGAGGAAGGTGTGCTTGTGGGAGAGAGGGAGGACACAATTCCTCCAGAATACAGGTTTACAGACGACAAATACAAGAACCTGCCCGCTCCTAAACCTGAGGTGAGAGCGGTAACAATTCAGACCTACATTTGGGTGTTTGTCGCTCTAAATTACAGTATTTTACATATGGCCATTCAAATGACATTTGTATTTATATAATAAAATGACTAAACATCAATAAGTATAACACTAATAGATGTTTCACTCTGTCTCCTCCCAGCCCACCATGGGAACTGGGGAGGCTCTGGACATCTTGTCTGGAGACTTCATGTCGTCCTGTGCGGCTCCTGTTGTTCAGTGTCCAGTTGTCACTCCCTCAGCTCCTCCTGCACAGGTACTGTGTGGAATTACTCTTATTGGCCCTAAAAATAAAAAAATGATGTACAGTACAAAAGTAAAGCAGGCAATGGCTGTAATATTCTGTATTATTGCCTGTTGCTTGTTGATATCAAAATGCACAGTGTGTACATATTCTCTATATCTCTAGAGTCTACGATGCACATCTATGGGATAAAACACTTATTGTACACATGTAGTTTTCTGTAGATCCATCCTGTTGCAAATTTCATATATTGTTTCTCCTCATATCCCGTCTATATTCCTCTCATTTGTTACATGGGGCATTTATATCCATGTCTTTTTTTTTTATAACATTCACTTATTTCATGCTGTACATATTTCACATACCTTTTTGTATCAGTACTACTGCTGATATGTATTGCATACTTTCTCATACTTTTCATCCCATACAAATTTCTACTGAACATGTCAGTTCACTACATTTGCAAAGCCACCATTCAGTCTTTTCTTACTTCCCTTCTGTTTCTCTGTGCTGTATTCTTTGACTAAATAGTTAGCTGGGTTGACAAACATCAAGGGCGTCTGATTAGAGAGAAAACAGCCAAAATATGTCCAGTTGATAAAAAGTAGATAAATGTATGAATTTGCAGATAAATGTGTGTAAACATAAAAACAACATAAAAAATAATACTGGACAGATATTCAGTAAACAATAGCAGCTAATGGTTACAATGTTACAGTTCGACGATTCTAAAGGCTACCAGTAGATGACAGTCTAACGCTGTAATTATAATACAAGGAGATGGAGGTAGCTGCCTTCATCCTATTGGCCAATGTAGTCCCACATGCACTTTTTCTCAATGATAATTAGACACGTTAAATTACTTCATACACAAAGCAATAAGCTGCCATTCTCATTATATTATATCTTAAAGCTGACCTTATTTTTCTGTACTGTGATCGGATAGTTACCTCTCAGTAGTGAACCATGCACGGGCTGGGAATACTTTGAAGATATGCTGTCTATTATTTGGGCACAAATGCTCTGATTTAAAAAATGGTCAAGCTACAGTTCAATCGTAAGTGGAAGGGTGTTTGTTGGTTGTTGGCTGTTTGTTTGGATTACCACGTTATTATTTACAGTTCAGGCCAGCGTTACACTGATGGGAAGAATACAATACTGAAGCTGCTCTCTTTGTTTCCCAGCAACAAGTAGAGAATTTGTCGGCTCTGGATGCACTTGCTGGAGATTTCGTGGCTCCATGCAGGACTTCTGCTGTGCAGGCCCCCGTCCCTCCTCCAACCAAGAAGACACCGGAGGTAAACTTTAAAGTTTGTGTGCAGGCCTGTTTTCAAGTCTGTTACTGTCAATCAAACCATGGTGTCATGTACTCTTTGTGTCCTACACATGTGTATGTAATTATGTGTCTGCTACTGCATCCTCCATCATCCTACATGTTTTTCTAGTTTTCCCGTCTCAGTGCATGTCCCTGTGTGTCTGTAGGTAGCTGTCTGTACTAAAGGCAAACCCAGCCCGGCTGTCGTCCCTCCCAAAAAACAAGACACAAAACCTGCTACTAACGTGGTAACTGAATAATTAGTTTTGACTGTAAAGTTTTTCTGTTTTTCCAAGTTTTTCCAAACTTTTGTATTTATTAGCTAAGCCCCTCTTGCCTTCGCTCTCCTTTTCCTGCTTCTCGCCTTATTTGAGTATAAACTATTGCGACTAGATTATAAATGTCACTCTCCTCTCCTCTTGTCAGAGTGACTCCATGTCTCTGGACGCCCTCAGTGCTCTTGGTGACACCCTGGCAGCCCCAGAGCCGACACCTGAACCCCCCAAACTCAGACCTGAGGACATCATCTCGGTAGGAACACAAACATCCATTCATACAACTGATGGACCAAAATCCACATTGTTGTTTGGCTTTATGCAGAGTTTTATGTTACGTTATCATCTGGGCTGTATTTGTTGACTATGCAATGTTTCTGTAAAAAAAACAAAAAATAATTCAAATGTAAAGCAGGGTTTTGTTATGTTGCTAAATTTGTTCTGTCTTATTGGCTTATATTTTCCTTTTTATAGGAGCCAAAATTCGAGGATGAGGAAGGTGTGCGTGTGGGAGAGAGGGAGGACACAATTCCTCCAGAATACAGGTTTACAGACGACAAATACAAGAACCTGCCTGCTCCTAAACCTGAGGTGAGACTGGCACCAAACGTCAGAGTCACACCTACTGTAGTTTGTTGATTAAGGGAGATGAAGTGTGTCTGTCTTAGAATGATGCACTGTAAAATCCCCTTTTAGCATCGGTAAGGAAAACTGAAATGCACCATAATGTGGAATTTTGCACCTCAGTGATTAAGTTTGCATGAGGGAAATCTCACACCCTCACTATCGAAAATTATTTGCCACGTAAAATTCAATCATAATTCTTATCCTGATCATTCTGTCTTACCCCCTCCCAGCCCACCATTGGAACTGGTGAGGCTCTGGACATCTTGTCTGGAGACTTCATGACCTCCTGTGCAGCTCCTGTTGTCCAGTGTCCCGTCGTCACTCCTTCAGCTCCTCCTGCACAGGTACTGTGTGGAAATATCACTGGTTATTGCAGCTAAGATATTAAGTATAATGCACAGATATCATATTACAGTAGAAAAGTGGTGCAGTAGTAGCAGTGATAGTAATAATTATTCTTATGTCTAAGTCAGGGTTCCCATGAGTCATGGTATTTCCAGAAAGAATTTTGTCAGCCTCAGTTAAAAGAAAAAAATCATTAACTAGTTATTCAGCAGACATAATTTGTTTTCCACCATGTTAATCTTATGTTCACTCCCCCTGCAGAATAAAACTTAAAAATAAAACTAAAATAAAAACTTTTACAGCTATTATTTTGATTCCCACTCACTGTCTTGTTCTCTCTGCCTCCCTCAGTGCCCTGATGACTTTGCCCTCGATGCCTTGGCAGGAGACTTTGCTGCTGATCCTGTAGCCAAGTCTGCTGCTTCTCTTCCCACAGCAACCACTCCCGGGGTACACATTGTACACACACACACACACACACACACACACACTTTCAACATTTGCACTATCACACATCTACAATCTCACAGTAAAGTTAGAAGTTTACTGTGTGTGTGTGTGTGTGTGTGTCAGCTGGAAACAGGAGCAGCAGATGCCCTGGAGGCTCTGTCGGACACCCTGATGGACATCACTCCCGCCCCTGCTGAACCTGCACCACTGGCCCCCAAAGACATTGTCAAGGTAGCTATGAGAAGCTCATGTGGGATAAAGGAAGAAAAACAGGAGCGAACATGTTGAAATCACAATGAAACGGCATTTTGAGAGCTTTATGTAGCCTTATGTATTTCCAGTTGAAATGGGTTGTTGGGGCGGGGCTTGTTAAAAGGCAGTTTGTGAGTTTTTTGATGGCGTTATTGTTCAAAAATGTAATGATTTTATTGGCTGACATTTTTGCTCATATCTACTGATTCCACATTACATCATCATTGAAGATACACCTTTTTACGAAAATGACTTGAAAAAAATAAAATAAAAAGAATATCCCCGCATGGACATTCAGCCAGCAAGTTGAAAAGGTCATTTCGTTTCACTGGGACAATACACTCACCAAAAAAACTTTGATTGTCCCGATGTGTGTGGCTGTTGTAGGAGAAAACGGTGGTTGAAGAGAAGCTGATTAAGATGGGGGAGAGAGATGATACGCTGCCGCCAGAGTACCGACTCACCGAGGAGGAACGCAAGGTAGGCTGAAATAAATGTTGACATCTTTTGCTAAAAGGACATAAAGAAGTTTCTGTCATCAATAAAATCATTTTAAATTCAAATTTTAATTTTGAATGTGAGTAGCCGCTCAATAAGCAGAGACTTGATTCACACTGATGAGGGATGATGTGTTCGCAATAAATGACTTGCTTTACATTAACTCTTTCTTATCCAACACACAGGCCAAAATCAGCTGTCTTACCACACAGTTGAACCTTTAGTCAGGCATCCTTCTTTATACAGTACAAAATTATTTTACTTTTTAGTTGTATTAATATATGTCAAATTTATTTCAAAGGAAATGGAAGAAGCCATGGCCAAAGAAGCTGCCAAACCCAAGAAGGTGAGACAAGAGAACGCCATCACACTAAAACCATCCCACACGTGTAATATGCAGTTAGAGTTTGATCTACATGCCGCCATCCTCTCATCCCACTCTCTCCCCTGTAGAAGGGTATGGATGATAAAACAGCCTTGGACCTGCTGTCCAGTGATTTCTGTGATGCTCCCAAACCCGCTCCACCAGCCTCGTCGTGTGCCGGCTCAACACAGCTGGTCCCTCCTGTGCTGGACTCAGAGCCTCTGAAGGTAGGAGAGGAGGGCTTCTTCAGTCGTTGCACCTAAACCTCCATGTTATTACTGCTTTATTCATTACTTATACTTAAAGGAACAATTCACCCAAAATACAAAAAAAAAACCCAAAAACGATATCTAGATCAGAGGTTTCATTGATCTCCCCTGTCTCACATTATCCCAGTACAATGGGGATGGATGGTTATTTGTTTTGTCGAGCTTCAAATGTCAACAGGTGAAAAACACCACAGTAACAGTTCTTTCCCAAAACAATGACTTGGATAACCAGCATAATCCACAGCCCTTGCGGGGCAAGAGTTTTGTATCTGTCCACCCTCAATAAGTAAGAGATAAGTAAGAGATGGTGTTCTTCCGCAAGAAATAGTTCCTAACCTGACTCTGTACTGCACTTTGCACTGTACTTCTCATTAATCCCTTGTCAGTTACTGTTACCAGTGATGTGACATCTTTTTCCTTCAGTTTTCTATTGATGAAGTTTGAGTTGCTACAGTTACCACTCCAATAGTGGCTATCAGTGCTCATGCTTACACTTATTCCTGTTTATCCCAGACAAACCACCACTGCTGTTGCTGGAAATGTAAAACTCCTGTCAATCAAACTTTTTTTGAAAAGTCCTATGCAACTCCTATGCAATGTAGTAACTGATATTTATTTATATGAAAGTTTCAGTTGTCAAACTCCTGTATGGTACGACATAAATCTGCATTATGAGCTGGTGACATTTGCTAAGTTTGTTCACAGGTGAGTTAACTGTGTTGTTTCTTTCCCAGCCGATGCCGGGTCCTGTCCTGGACTCCCTGTCCAGCACCCTGCTGCCAGATGCCCCCGAGTTCAAACCTAAGGGAGACAAACAAAAGGTAAAAATCTGTCGAAGATCAGAATATAAGACCCTCTCAATTGTAATACTTGGTAAAGTGAAAGTTAAAGAGGCCGACATTCCTCACCATAGTTGCATGGCACCCTCTATAGTTCAGTAGATTCATTATGAGGTTCTGTCTCTGGAAAAGTCCCATCTCACTGTGATCACCCAGGGGTTGTCCACCCTAACCAAGGTGTCAACTTTGTTACAGGGCAAGAGCAAGTCAAAGTCAAAGTCCAAAGTAAGCAAATTACTTGCTGCATGAAGACTTCAATCAAACTCAATATGTGCTATTATGAACGATCATGAGCACGCCGAATACAATTCCGTCTCCATCGCCCCGTCTGCGCACAGCTTCTTGTGAATTGCTGTTGCTGCTTCGCTTGTTTTTTATTTTCCAAAATCGACTGAGCGCTGTCACTAAATTTATTTCACCTCTGCAAAAGTCACTCCTTGGTCTATTATTTTTGTAACTGTGACTTTGCGTTTCAGAAACAGCATGCAGAGGACCCGTCTGCCACTGAGCAGCTGCCTGGGAAGATGAGCTCAGACGTTGTGAAAGCACCCACAAAGGGAGGCAAGAGCTAGACCGCTTGGTAAGACTTCTTTCTTTTTGTGACAAGATTACCTTTTAACTGAGACATTATGAAGCATGCATGGAATGATGAGCCTCTCCACTGACTGCAGGACGTGTGTCATGTTTCAGGGTCTCGGTGCAGTTTGTCCTCCCAGCCACAGGGAAGCGTTACTGAGGGAGCTGTTCTCTGGATGATGAATCTATTTTTCTAAGTGGTCGAGAATGTATGCTGGATGAAAGACAGATCTAGTGATACTCATAACACATGCTGACACCCATATGCACATACACACACATACACACACACACGCACAAACACACACACAAACATACAGAGCTCTGTGCACAGAGCCCCTTTTGCTTGGTTTCACATATAGTCAAAGATTGAGAGTTTTTGGTTTCTGTCTTTCGAGAAAATGAAAGGAAAGACTTTATTAAAACAGAAGAAGATAGGCTGACTGATGAACAGACAAAGAAGAGCAGAGGGAAATTGCACAAGGACAAAAGGGGGATTTTAAGGAAAGGCTCAAAAGTTTGTTTTACTTGTTCAGGGTTGCTGGTTGGTGTGTCAGATCTGTTGAGGGATGTAAAGCATTGCCCATTGAGAGTCCTTCTTGTGCGTCTCAGCTGACAGTTTCTATTTTTCCAACAACACACTAAATTACCACCACACAAAACGTATTTCACCGCAGTGCCGTGACGCCGCCGATCTGTTGGAGCACTAGAAACCGTCAGCTTGAGAGAAGGCAGCATGGGATGGGTGTGTAGGATCGGGATGTTTGTGCAATCTTTGTGTACACGGAAAAGCCAAGTTTTCTATTGCCATGTGGTCAGATTACGACACTAGTGTACAGCTTAGTTTGCTTATATTGACGACAACACTTAGTTTACAACATTAAAAAATGTGTTAAAGAATTTACAGGATGTGGTCTGCTGGATTCTGTATCTGAGAACGCCTTGCAAATGGTATTTAGTTTCTGTGGCACAGTATCTATCAAGAGAAGGGTCTTTTGTATGTATTTGGCCTTATCGAAAAAGCTTTTATTGGTTTCCAAAAGTGCACTTACCACTGAATCTATGTGGTTGCAGGCTTTGTAAACTGCCTTTGTTTGTATACTGTAAAAAAAAAAAAATGCTCTATGTAAGACAACACTGTATAATTTACGCAGACCCAAAGGGCTATCACTTTCAGCTGTAAAGTCAAAATCAATATAGCTTACTTTCCCAAGATTTTTTTTTTTCAAAGGATTTTTTTCAGGTGTGAGTCGAAAGTTAAGAGTGATATTTTAGTTGTGGGAGTACTAATAAAAAAAAATAAAAATCTGAAAATTAGAACTGTGTAGTTGCTGTATGTAGAGTCTGGCTTCTGCTATTTGTATGTAAAAGAAGGGAGGCCAAATTTATTTTGAACAAACATTAGACAATAATTTGGCAAAAAAAAAATGCTTAA
>OMLF01014359.1:0-11853 GCA_900302615.1 Holocentrus rufus
GTCATGGAGGGGTTAATTATTCAATAATTGTCTTGAGACTCTCTCTTAAAAGTGGAATTTGTGTCTGAAGATGTCATGTTAAGGCACAGAAACAGACATCCAAAATGTATGTTTTGAGGCATTACTGTAAAATCTTGCGTCATAGGTGGGTGCGGGCAAGGGATGAATGCAATGATGTTGAGAATTTCCAGAAAATATGTTAGTCATCCTGTGAGACCATAAGTGCACTCTTCACCGAAGGTCTCCTGTCAGGGATAAAGGCATGTTGTATTTTGTATGTATAAACATTTCGCAGGGTGGAAGATTTGGTCTGGTCAGCTATCAAGAGGCAGAGTTCTGACTGAAACCAGACCAGCCGTGACGCAATGCCAAAAAACACCCCAAGCTGTCAGCCCTGACCCACTGGAAAAACACCCACAAGAGGACAGTGTGAGATATACAGGGACAGCTTAGTCATTAGCCCACTCATCCAGTGTTATGTGATGTTCAGTGCTACTAAGCTATCCCAAGTAGATAACAACCCTGGCTCCAGTACATTAACAGTCTTCAGTGATCTAAAATTGCTGTTCTCACCATGTGGGTCGTTTCCCACTCTATGCACAGGCTCCTCTTACTTTCTACAAGATTAGGTACAGGTAAGTGTGATGAAAAGTAGTGAAAGGAAGATGTCTCATTTCCTAAATTGAAGCTGCTGTAAGAGATATCACCATGGAAGTATAATATATTGCTGCTTACCAGTGAGAGGAAATTGTCGCTGTCCTGGGTGCTGAAGTTCAAGTGGAGGGCTTCGGCATCCTGGGAGAGTTGAGGGGGTTGAGGAAAGATCCTAATTATTACGAAAAGAAATTAGTGATTACTCAAAGACAGAAAGACTGTGGCATGAACCTAAGAAAAAACATTTGTTTTGTTTTTATTGCCATGGCTATAGCTAAATTGTGCACCTGTGGAAGTGGAGAGAAAGTCAGAGAGAACTGAGAGAGATGTAGCCAGAGATGTGATGTCCACTCTCTCAGGAGCAAGGGTCTGGGCTGTAGGGAAGCAATATTATGTAATCTGATTTATTTGATGGAATGAGAATGAGTTTTAGTGTAGAATTACATGATTATAAGAGAGTTATTTTATTAAGATGTATTGTCATACCATGAGAGAGACATTCCTATTCATTGCCTGTGGAGAGCAGCAATAGGCTTAGATGAGCGTAACCAGCCTCAAATTTCAGCAGAGGAAGAAATAGAAGACGTCACATGGAGAGATGCACCAACAGCAGCTGGTTCACTACTAATCACATAACATTAACATAACTACTCCTACAAGCTAGCCTAGCCAGCTACATGGTTCGCCTTTGATTTATCGTTATTCCGGAATTGCAAATCCGCAAAAAAAACAAATAGTAAATTCCTACAGAGTGCAACAAGGGAAACAGCACTACAAGCATACACAGTTATCGTGGCCTGTTCTTTCATCTAGCTGGCAGGCTACATTAGCTAGCTAGCAAACCAGCGGTAGCGGACTCTCTGCCTTGGCTAGCATCAGGCTAGCCAGCTAGCTAGCTAGCTACTCACATAGCTAACGGTAGTTAGTTAGCTAGCTAGCGAGCTGTAGTAACTTGCGTCATGGATGAACTAGTCGTGGAGGTGAGGGGAACAAGTGGGGCTTTCTACAAGGTAAGTTTATGACTATTTTGTCGAAATTCAGCACACGATGCAATGCACTAACGTTAAGCAAACTAACATTACATTCGCTTGCTGAGCTAAGAGCTACCTGGTTCAGTTAGCTGTCTAGCAGCCTGTGGGCCTTGGTGCCTGTATCAAACCCCCAGTATGTGGAGGCAGAAATGATGTAAATAAAGCTAACGCTAGCTTGCTGGTACTCCTATCACTCGCTGTGCAAGTTCAAAGCAAACTTATTGTTATTGTTTTGCCTATTGATGATTGGTTTGCGTTGTTGCAACCAGCGTAGTTGTAGTAAAGTTTACGGTAGTAATGCTAGTGTGCTGAAGCAAACGTTAATGTAAATGATATCACCTGATATTGTTTATTATTGAAGGTTTTTTCCCGGAGTAACGTTATCAAAATTCGGTCACCAACGTATTTAAAAATCAATTCTAAGCAGAATAAGCTCAAATCGATCACAGTTTGTTTATGCATTGCTTGTGTATGGCACCAATGTGCGATTAGTTGAGTTTTATCGAGGGAGTGCTGAGCAGGTAGCCAGATTGTCTATTGACTGAAATCAGTAGTTGACAAGTAGCTATTATGATGCTTGTGATTTTGGGGGCCATCAAGATGGTTGCAAATCCCCTTTCATCCCCTCATCAAACTGTCCTATGACGAGAGTGCAGCATCAGTCCGGGGCAGGTATATGGGCATTGCTGTTACAGGTGTTGATCCTGTGACCTGTGTTTTTTCAGTCAGTAAGCCTCACTGCAACACTGTAACTCTTCTAAAGAGTTTTTATGATATTGGGCACGTTGTAAATGTGTGACTGTAATCACACTGTCCATGTCATGTTCCTGAATTGACATTGTCTAAGAAATAGCTTTGTATTGGATGTTTATACTGTGATATAAGGGCTAAATGCATCGATACCAATTTGATTTCAGGAATTAGTAAGACTAGATATTGCTTTCTTTTTGGTATTGTTATATCTTGTTGTCACTGGGAGTGTGGCTGTAGCTGAATGAATGTGACTGGAATGCATGTTCACTACAGCCTTCCTAAAGAATGCTGAGATTTAATGAGTTGTGAGTTGGCCAGCAAACCCTCCTGTATGTGCTGCATTCCAGTGTAGCCTGCTGGCCCTGTTTTAGCCAGGGGGCTGGCTGCACTTTGCTTTACTCTCCACACCCTGCCATGAAATACCAGTCTAATAGTTAGATGAGTAACTAAAAATGGCGCTTCATTTGCTAAAGGTAGAGCTTTCATTCTAAGTTTTGCAGGTTGACTTTTTCAGCCTTCACATTCCAAAATTATTGCAGAACAGCTCTTTGCTAAAGTGAATAGAAAGCAGTCCTGTTTAGAGTGGGCCTCTTGTCTTGGGTTTATTTTGCCTTTGATTTAGATGGTAACGTTGTCAGCTAAAGTAGTTGGATTTGACAGACCATTCATATCATTATCATCAGTGTCAAATATTTGCATACTAGAAGCAGTTAAGCAAATGGCGGTGAATTTAATTATGTCAATAAATGCCCTTTGCAAGATTTTCACCATCACAAAGGCCAAAAAAGTGGGACTTGCCAGCTGCTTCACTTGAACTCTGTTACTGCTCGCTGTCACAGAGCAACTTCATCCTAAAGATGCCAGAGAGATTAAGTATTTGACAGCATTTCACAATTTGTGTTGATACAGTGAAAAGGTTGAGTGTGAAATGGATGCTGCCAGAGAAAATTAGCATTAGTCATTGGGCCATTAAAATTGGATGGCTCACTTGAAAGCAGTCAGTAGTTCCTGAATCATAATTCTAATGGAGGACACAACATCATCATTAGTAAGATAAGTATCATGAGTTATTTGATAGTTTGCCAGCCTAGTATGAGGCCTATATGTATTTTTTGTTTGTTTTTTAAGTTATGGGGTCACTTTGTTGGTTGATCAGTCTGTCAGTCCCAAAAATGTCAAAAAGCCCTCAGTGAGTTTCTCAGTCAGCCATGCCGGTGCTGTAGCCCTTTTGGTAGGGCAGCAAACCTCCATGCCAGGGTCCCTGGTGCTAATCCTGGGCTTGGCAAAGTACGCTTTGTATTTCGCTTCACAGAGCCAAATAGGTTGCAACTAATCATGAATTTTGTGCTGGTTTAGTGGGTGTATGGTAAACATATGCTGAAATGTTTGCTCATGGACACAAATGAAGTCAAGGAGCCTGAAAAGCAGTTTTCAGAGATTGACAGTAACCTTACGGGAGTTGTAGGTTTTAAGGAGAAACTGAAAACTAGGGTCATGAAACCGCCTTTAGATGCAAAAACGGATGTTGGAAACAATTAGGAAGTTACAGAAGAAGCTGCAGTTGGTACTTATTCACATGCTTTACAGATGCAGACAAAATGTAGATGACGTTTGTGGTTCATGTCACATTAAGGTGTTCAGATAAACTGGTTTCATTCTTTGTTTGTTAAGAGACCTCTGTTTTTCATGCAGGCCTTTGTGAAGGATGTCCATGAAGGGTCAGTAACTGTGGAATTTGAAAACAAGTAAGTAGCACACGCACACACAACAAAACAGTCATGTAACACTAATGTAATATACTGTGTATGTCACCTGTTGCCTATGATCGAATTCTCCTGTGTGTGTGTGTGTGTGTGTGTGTGTGTGTGTGTGTGTGTGTGTGTGTGCGCGCGTGTCCCTCTCCTCCAGCTGGCAGCCGGAGCGTCAGATCCCGTTCCAGGACGTGCGTTTCCCCCCTACAACAGGTTTCTGCAAGGAGATTAACGAGAGCGATGAAGTGGAGGTAGGCCTGGTTCAGAACATTCAGAAACATTTTGGAAAATTAACAAGCCTTTCAGGCATGGTTTATTATTATTATTATTGTTATTCCACGATAAGAAAGTACAGAGTTTATCCAAATTCTACGTCTGATTATTTAGATATGCCTCTCTAACAAATGTTAGTATATAAATACAAATATAAATATAAACAAATGTTTATAATAAGCATCTTAGCTATCAGTGTGTGGAATTTAGTGTGTGTGTGTGTTTGTGTTTCTAGGTGTACTCCAGGGCTAATGACAAGGAGCCATGTGGATGGTGGCTGGCCAAGGTTCGCATGGTCAAAGGAGAGGTAAGGCTGGATCCAGATTATTCCGGCACAAATATAAGAAAGTTGGCTGTCGTGTTCCTGCCCTTAGCTGTAGCTACATGAACAGATAGTTCCCTTAGTTTGAATGAACCTGAGATAGGACAACAATACATGTCTGTTACCCTGCAGGACCGCTTTGCTGTCACTGGTCTTCATCAGCAACTTCAGCTGCTGCTCAACAGTGCTTCATGCCTCCCGTTTCATCACCTTAATACATTCTCTTCACTCAAAGCCGAAGCAGATGTTGTTTTTGAAGAAATATATCTCATGTGTCCAACCAGTAAAACCGTTCCTGCAATTTCCAAAAGTCTATCTTCATTTAGCAAGCAAAAACCAGAAACACTCCCAGGAGTCGTGATAGAGATTTTGAGCCGGAAAAACATGCTGACCCAGTTTGCAATTAAATAACAAAGTGTCTTGATTTTATCAGCAAAACCAGTTGTTTGGTTCATATGCTAGTCAGCTAATTTTTGTTGGTTCATTTAGTATCAATATAGCTTGATTTACCCTTTTCTCACATACTAAAAATGTACTTAATTTTGCTTAAAATGCAGCCTCAAAACTTTTTTGTTGGAAATAATGAGAGAAGATAAGTCATTATTCAGCTAAAAGCAATTATATGCACCTCTTTTGCATTTACATACACCAAGGTTTTATAGGGAATGGTGTACACAGTTTGAATGCACCGATATCCCATCATACTCTCTTTCCTTGAGTCATACATTGAACGATGCCAGGCCCGCAAAGCGATGGGGTTTCAGAATAGCTGCAAATGTGTTGCAGCCGTTGTTTACGCTACACTGCTACTTGGCTGACAGAGTTCCCCTCTCACCTTTGGGTGACGTTCAGAGCAGATTGATTTCCCACTAAAATGGCTCTGAGTAGAACATCTGCCTAAATTTATCACAATTTTTCTGTGGGCCAGTGCCACCAGCTGGTACTGAGTTTCCTCTCTGGGTTGGAGACCCCGCTGTTCTGATTGTGACCCAAATGTTGACTTTTCAACATCTGTGATTGGAGGATTTAATTTAGACTAACCTGTGAGACATTTGCCATTGCTTCAAGCTGTTCCTCTTCTCTCTTTTCTCCTTTATCCCCCTTTATTTCCTCTGGCCTGGTTTTGCTCTTCTCTCGCTTACTCTGTTCTTATGCCTTTATCTCTCTCCTCCTCTCTTTTCCCTGCCTGGCTGTTCAGAGGTTTAAACTCTCACAAAGTGCCCTCAAATCTAGCCCACATAAATCCAGAAACCTGCATTAAGAAAGTTATTTATTTTAATTTTAATGCAAAGTTGTGATTCTCACATGATTTTTTTCCAGCTCTGTTATTGAACACAGTTGCTTGTCATGCTCTAACTCTCCGCCTGTCTTTGTCTCTCTCTAGTTTTATGTTATAGAGTATGCAGCATGCGATGCCACATTGAATGAGATCGTGACGTTGGAGCGGTTACGGCCGGTCAACCCAAATAAACCAGCCACCAAAAACACCTTCCTCAAGATCAGACTGGATGTACCTGAGGACTTACGGCAGATGTGTGTTTGACACACACACACACACACACACACAAAACACTCATTTTCTTTCCAACAAATGGCAAAAAGCTTTTTGGTTTATCTGACACTGTGGCATGTTGGATTCTGAATTTTGCCAACTGGCGTAGTTTCTTTAACAGTCAAAGTCATTTTTAGGATCGAAAGACTGCTCCCTAACAACATGGTTAGTAGGTCTGCGATTTTGCCAGCCACAAAAGGAGCTCACCAGCATTTGGTTAGTGGCTGGTGGAAACTAAGAACTGCTCCTTTCTCCAAGATCAGAATAGGTTTCCACAAAGGCCGATGCCATGGTGAAGTTGCTCCCAGAGCCATGGTTTGTTCAGCTCACCAATTACTCAGCTCACACGCAGCTTCTACACCTCGCTTTCACTTAAACCCCTCATACCCGCCACCCGCTGGCAGGTTTGAATGGCATGTTTCTTTGGCAAAATGACATCATTTATCATCGCCAAAAACTGATATCATTGGATTTTAAAATTTCTGACGGTCCTTGAACTAATCCTGTGCACCGAAGCCTTCTATCAGGAACAACAACCAAATCTAAGCTTAAAATTGTGATATTTCATTAAAATTACTTCAGAGGGTTAAACCTGCAGTGAACAGACTCTTTAAACCTTGACTCTAATGTGGACAGATGCATACACACGTATTGTAGCAAGGCTGATGTGAAATTGCCTTAT
The DNA here is from genome assembly GCA_900302615.1 of Holocentrus rufus. NCBI lineage: Eukaryota > Metazoa > Chordata > Actinopteri > Holocentriformes > Holocentridae > Holocentrus > Holocentrus rufus. Next base: position 7,019 of record OMLF01014359.1, read on the forward strand.
TAGAGTATTGACATTGATCAGATATTTTTTTGGATTTCATCAATGTGTTTGATGTATAATAACAACCTTTTTTGTGCTGAATCGCTAATGTGTGTGTGTAACTTTGTGTTTTGTCAGGTGCTCCAAGGAATCGACACACAAAGACTTTAAAAAGGCTGTGGGAGCATTCAGCATCACCTATGACTCTGACAAAAAGCAGCTGGTCATCCTGGTCCGTTGTATTGTCTTTTTACTGAAGATAATAAGACAAATGCCTTCTATGTATCCCTCCAATCTGCCTTTTATACACTGACCCCAATCAATTGGGAAGCTACTTTGATGTTGGCAAATAGTCGCATATCACCACACAAGAGTGGAGCACCCTGTTTCTGAATTTTGTAGATGTCCTTCATCAGTGCCACTTCTTAAAGTTTATTTCTTTGTGCACAATATGCTTTTATTGGTTGATCGATTGATTGATTGCTTCAATTAATGTGATTGATTTTGCAGTCCGTGAATGAGGTTACAACAAAGCGGGCTAGTATGATAAGCGACATGCACTTTAGGAGCCTGCGCACCAAACTGTCTCTTATGCAGAGGAACGAAGAGGCCAGCAGACAACTGGAGGTACACACACACACACGCACATAATTCAGGAATAATATACTATTTATTTGTGTGTGGTTTGAGCATTTTACAGTTGGTGAGAAGTAAAGCTGTATTAATATGTTTGGATCACATAACTCCCGCTCTTTCTGTCTTGTTTGTGTTTTTGTTTCTGTCTGACTCTCCCATGGTGTTTCTGCAGAGTTCCAGACAGCTAGCGTCGAGGTTTCATGAACAGTTTGCAGTTCGGGACGACTTAATGGGTCTGGCCATCGGCACCCACGGGGCCAACATTCAACAAGCCCGTAAAGTCCCTGGAGTCACCACTATAGACCTGGATGAGGAGACCTGCACTTTCCACATATATGGAGAGGTAGGACAGATATAGGTTGATAAGTGTAACGATGCATAAGGGGCTTTCATATAGGATGTGGTGTGCGCCGCGCTCGCTGCTGGGGACCGTGCAGAGAGAAGTGCACAGATGCACAAATCACGCATATGCCCAATGTTATTTAGGCTGGTGCTATTTCATTTTTTATTTTTTATTAATGACATCGCACTTTTGAATTTTATTTGATCTAATATAAAAACACTCATAGTTGTGTGTATCTGGTTTACCGTCAGGTTTTGCAGTTTGTGCAAGTTCAGTTTCTAACCCAATGTTCTATCCCACATTGGGCATATTAGTCGGGATATTAAAGTGCACCTGCTAGTATCCGGATTATTATTTTTTGTGTAAACGAAGCCTCTGTCGTAGGCTACACATTACATTTCCTCCAGTTTTTTGTTGTTGTGGTTTTGTTTTTCTTTTTTTCTTTTTCTTTTTTTTTTTTTTTTTTGGTGAACCACCAACCTTGAAGTTCAAACTGCACCTATGGATGTTCCGGTAGGACTTAAAATTTGTGTCATATAGTGCAGGAAACTGGGACACCACCAAGATGATCTTCTCCTCCATTTTCTTTGTCGTCATATGCCAGATTACCTCCTATTAAATGCGCCGAGGTGTCATCACTGGGCGCTGGATGCGGGCAGCGCGCAGGATGCATATGCGACCCTCACGCTGCATGCAGCACGGCACCACGCAGACACGTTCTTGCGTTGCGCATCACATAGACAATGAATGGTTTCAATGGCAGAGGGCTTGAGTTTGCACGTCCTATCTGAAAGCCCCTTAAATTGGCATGCACACAGGTCCATAATCACTCTGGAGAGTCACAACATGGTTGTTGCCACACACATAGGCTGAGGGGAGGGGGCGATTCCATAATAGCTCCTGACACCCAATACCGGGCATCAGGGACTGCACTTGGTTTCACATTTTTGTCTGACCCTGTGTTGAGGCGTGTTGTTTTCCAGACCTGGGCTTGTCTCTGTACATAATATGTATAGTCCTTGTATATTACTCAAACTGCCTTTATGTTACTCATAATTTTACTGCTGTTTGCACTACGACACACATGCACTTTATGTATATTGCTTGTATATTGTGTGTTGTCCTGTAAATAACTTGTAAATTTTCTGTATATTGTCTGTATTGCTGAGAGCCACCAAGAGCTGGAACCAAATCCCTTGTGTGTGTCAACATACTTGGCCAATAAATCTGATTCTGATTCTGATTTATAGTACCACTATAGACCTGGATGTGACCGCTTCTTTCCACATGCTGTATGTGGAGATGAATTTAACCAGTGATTTGAAATGAAAAGACAGGAGCATAGTGTTTCTGAAGATAAACGTTTCAGATGTGTTTGTTTGTGTCTTTATTTACTGCTTTGGGTTAAGGGTAGGAAGGACATCAGGATATTTGTGGTTGCAGTCAGCTGGCATTAACCTTAACTGCATGGCATTTGAATATTGACAGTGGGCCCTATCCACCAATATGTCGTGCTTGTTGGTTAAAATAATTAAATATTGGTTGTGTACTTTATAACCCAGTACTAACCTTTTCATATATAAGTCTTATTTATTCAGCCTCACGGAGCTAGGAGTTTACTGTATGTTTGTTTTGCATCTCAGGACCAGGATGCTGTTCGTAAAGCCAGGAGTTTCTTGGAGTTTTCTGAAGATGTCATCAAAGTTCCCCGCAACTTAGTAGGTAAGAAAATCACTTCAGTTAATTAAGCTGAAAAGAGACAACAAAATTACTAATGTTACCTTTAAATTATTCAAAGATTGCACAACTTACTAACTGGTGGCATCTTAGTGGATAAAAGCAGGCTAAATTGTGTACCTGATATTTGAGGGTTTGAATCTGGCTCACAACCTTAAACATGTCAGACGTCCTTTCTGGCTCCTATCCTTTTTGCCACTGTCTACTTTGATCTATTAAAGCAGAAGTGCTACAAAAGTAGTCTGGAACAGTAAGGATGCTTGAGCCAGTGGAAAGAGTATAGCTTTGGTTTGCAACTGTGCTTCACCTTGTGGTCTCTCTTTACAGGGAAGGTAATTGGTAAGAACGGGAAGCTGATCCAGGAAGTGGTTGATAAATCAGGCGTGGTGCGGGTTCGCATTGAGCCCGAGAACGACAAAAAGCCCTCAGCACCAGCAGACGAGGTCCGTGGGAAAGAAGCCTCACTTTAATTTGAAGCCTATCACCTCTTCATACTTGCATTACTCAGTGTTTAAGGATGTTTTAGTGGCTGGTTGATAAGAGGCACTGAATGCTCATACCCCAAATTCACCAGCTGATCCTTCTTATACTTTGAAAGCAATTTCTCAGCATCGCCTAGTAACACTGTTCACCATATTCACACCATTATGACCACTATGCTCTTGTGTCATGCTCAAGGTGGGAAGCTCAAATTATGTAAACAAAAGGACAATGTATGCTAACGCTGTTTTTGTTATGATAGATAAGGCAAAGTCAAAGTTACTTAAGCTAACAAGCTTGCAGTGTAACTACAAAAAACACAAAAAAGAGCTAGACAGGTACATTGCAAGCTTTTTTTTAAAAATACCGTCAATCAAGAAAGGAGAACAAAGAGAAGAGGAAATAAAATACAGTATAAGAGGATAACACTGGGGGTTGACGAAGGGCAGAGACCTACATAAAAAGAAAAACACGGAAAACATGAAGGTTAATGACAAATAAATTAAATACTCATAGCTTTTAGTGAACTTAAACAGTAAATGTGGTGAAGACGTCCGTTGAAATTTAAAATTTGTCTTTCCTATTGCAACATATATAAGGCTGCATGGATGGATGACCAAATATGCTAGTACACCTTGAAATATGGTCTGGTGTCCCTCCAGATTTTCACTGTGCATTGTTTTGTTTGTTTGTGAAATAATAAAGTTTTGTCAATCTCCCAACGTTTTTGTAAGAAGGGCATCCTGGCACACAGCAGTATGACATTGACCTGTTTACAGAATTAGAACTTCCCAACATGACCAAAAGTGTTGCGGCCGCCATGTGAATATGGTGAATGTAGATTGCATGGTTGAAGTTTAGCAAGAATTGCATGTTGCTACATGTCAAGTGGTTAGTTTGAGGTTGGACCTATGACTCCTTACTTGATTTAACATGGTTAAAATTGTTCTCCCATACTGAATCTCTCTCACAGGGAATGGTGCCGTTTGTGTTTGTGGGGACCAAGGAAAGCATCTCCAATGCTAAAGTTCTGTTGGACTACCACCTCAACTACCTCAAGGTCAGTGGAATCACCACACCCAGAGTCTCATAAGTGTAGCCGCAACACAGCATTCATGTTTTCAATTCTAGACTGATTCCCGCTGCAAAACAATCAAAAGTGAAACAAGACAGTGAAACAAAATCAGTTTTTTTTTTCATTAAAAACGTGGACTTAAAAATGTTGAAAAAAGGTTGACTTTTATGCAACTCACATGGGTTCTGTTTACTTTTAGAGAAGTTGAGTATTTGTTTTAAGGAGATTATCTGAATTGAGGCTTTATCATGCTGCTTTTCTGCCTCCCACCCCCCTCTTTCTCTATAACAAGAGGTGTAAATAATGCATTTATGAGTAGAGAGAGCAACAACAGCAAGGTCAACAGAAATACCTCAAAGTCTGAATTCAAAAACGCTTGTTCCAATTGTTTCTTTGTGCAGGAGTTGGATCAGCTTCATCTGGAGCGTCTTCAGATCGATGAGCAGCTGAGACAGATAGGCGGAGGGGGTGGAGGAGGAGGAACGGGTCCCCGAAACATCAAAGACAAAACCTATGTGTTTGACAACGGCATGGGGCTGGGCATGGGCAGAGGAGCAGCAGGAGGAGGTGGGGGTGGAGGGAAGC